>JADBJO010007304.1:50000-75337 GCA_016801955.1 Conus betulinus | reverse complement strand
GAAGAGCCAGTCAAGAGCCTTGGAAGATGGTATGATGATACGCTGAAAGACACACGAAGAGCAAAAGAAACCAAACAGATGTCGGAAGAAGGCTTGGAGACCATTGACCAGTGTGGGCTCCCTGGCAAATACAAGGTCTGGTGTCTGCAGTTCATGCTGATACCAAAGCTCCTATGGCCTCTGATGATATACGATCTGCACCAGCATAGTGGAGGCAATGGAATCCAAAATCAACAAGTTCACAAGGAAATGGCTTGGTGTCCCACCCTGTCTGACTGACATAGCGCTATACTGTCGCCAAGCAAAGCTGAAACTACCACTGAAATCCATCCTGGAGGAATATAAAGCAGGGAAGATCAGACTTCAAAGCATGCTGGAGGACTCAGGAGACAAGGTGGTTGAAGCAATCAAGCCCCAGCTGAAGACAGGCAGAAAATGGAAAGTTCAAGAGGCGATGGATTCTGCAAAAGAAAGTCTCAAGATCAGAGAAATAACAGGACACACACAGACCAACAGACAAGGACTGGGGGTGACCAAAACTGAATGGTGGTCAAAGGCCAAAGGAAAAGCCAAAAGAGACATGATGATTCAGGAGATGAGAAAAGAAAAGAAGAAGACCAACAAAGACTCCAAAAAGCAGTCCAGCAGAGCCAGCAAGGGCAATGGACAACGTGGGAGAATGCACTCCAAAGAAGTCTCACTTGGAATGACATTTGGCACATGGCCCCTCTCAGGATCAGCTTCATTCTCAGATCTGCATATGACCTTCTGCCTTCAAATGCAAACCTGGTGAAGTGGGGAAAAAAAACAGACGATCCTTCATGCCCCCTTTGCCATGAAAAACAAACAGTGGAGCATGTCCTAAGCTCATGTAAAGTAGCCCTGGCTCAAGGAAGGTACACATGGAGGCACAACCAAGTGCTCAAAGAGATTGTACAAGTAGTCTGGGCTAGTACCAACACCACAAAAGGGAAAATCAGGACTCCAAAAGCACCCGCAACATTTCACGGCAGGAGGCAGCGAATCATGGCCAAGAACAACAGTGCCACTCGGAACATGCAGGCAGAGTCTGCTGGACGGGGCAGATGACTGGGAGTGCACAGCAGACCTCCCAGAATGGAATAGTCACCCAGAGATTATCAGCAAGAGTGGCATGAGACCAGACATAGTATTACACTCTCAGTCAGTCAACCAAGCAGCTGATCATGATCGAGCTCACGGTGCCATATGAGAACAGAATGGAGGCAGCTCAGATCTACAAGACTGAAAAGTATGCTGATCTGGCAAACAGCCTGAGGAGAGAAGGCTATCAGGTCAAAGTCCTCACTGCAGAAATTGGAGCTAGGGGGTTTGTGGGAACGTCTGCATACAGCCTCATGAAACAGCTCTCAGTTGCAGGGAGGGAAAAAAAAAAAAAAGCCCTGAAAGCAATGGCAGAAGCGGCAGAGAGGTGTTCAAGTTGGATCTGGTCAAGGAGGAACAAAAGTGAACTTCATAAGGCTTAACTTTCCTACAAATATCAGGTGTCCCTGTGGCTCAGTGGTTAGTGCGCGAGTCATTAAGTGGAAATGAGCATGTCCAGAAGGGCATGGGTTCGAATCCCAGTCATGGCTCATCCCAAGATGGGAAAAAAAAAAAAAAAAAAAGGGGGCAGAGGGGACATCCGGAGTCATGAACCGGGTGTGGCCCAACCCCTTCACCGAAAGGGGGAGAGAATGATGAATCCATCGGTGCTCAACCAATCACGACTGCAAATCCCAAACGGACTACGAACATGGACCAAATGGAATATCCATGTGTCTGTGGAAAGCGTTTCGCTACCACCCGTGGCCCGTGGCATGAAGATCCACAGAACAAAGATGGGATGTGTGAAGACTCATCTGAATGAGCAGCAGCGCACTGCATCAGCAGATAAGACGTCGGAAGACCAAGGCCAGGAGGATTTAAACCACAGTGCCAAGGACATCCACGCTGTTGGTTCGGATGAGGAATTTGCACAGGCCCTCGATGCCAGGCGCCTGAAACTCAACCTGCCACGAGCAAACGAGACTGAAGATTGGGAGAAAAAACTGGATGCAAAAATCGTCCAAAGACTCGATGCACTGATAGGGAAAAGCACCCTGGAACACAAACTAGCCACATATGGGGGACATTGTGTATGCCACATGTAGAGACGCCTATGGAGCAAAACTACCCAAAGAGAAAAAACCTCCAAAAGAAATCCAGACGCCAAGAAGAGATGGACAAGATCAGGGTCCAAAAGAAAAACCTCAAGAAGCAAAAAAGACTGCTCTGCCAGCTGAAAAAAAAAGGCTTGGAAAAAAAAAAAACAAGACCTGAAAGCAAAAAAACACAAAAAAGCTCAGCAAAGCGGAATCTGCGAGGAAGAGGAAAAAAGCAAAAAAAAGAAGAGAAGAAGAAGAGAAAAGAGAAGAAGAGAAGACTTCAGAGACCCCTTCCAGTTTTCCAGTTTGCCAGAACTCTGTTCGAGCAGCCAAAATCTGGGACCCTAAGTGTGGACAAAGGAGTTCTTGAGCAGCATCTGAGAAAAAAACATACTCTGACTCACAGAGCAAAAGCACCACTCGACATTCAAGGTCTGGTGTGGCCAACCAACCCTGAGGAACAGTTCAATGACAAGCAAGCCTCCAACGTTGGCGGAAATCAAGAAGGTGGTCGACAAAGCCAGAGCCAAATCATCACCAGGGCCAAACGGAATACCTTACCAGCTGTACAAGAAATGTCCCAAGGTGCTGGAGTGGCTCCACAGGCTGCTGCGATCAGCTTGGAGAAATCAGAAGATCAGCGGCCAGTGGATGACGGCAGATGGTGTGTGTGTGACATCCCCAAAGAGCAAAACTCAAGTGACATCAGCCAGTTCAGGCCAATATCACTACTGAACTGACGTCGAAGGGGGAAAATCTTCTCTCTGTCATGGCAGCAAGGCTGACCAAGTACCTCATGGAAAACAAGTACTTGGATGATGTGTCAGTCCAGAAAGGTGGCATTCCAGGCGTGGCTGGCTGTGTAGAACACGCCACAATGATCTGGGACGCAATCCAAAGAGCAAAAACAGAAAAGAGAGACCTGGACGTAGTGTGGCTCGACCTGGCAAACGCATATGGATCTGTACCCCATGAGATGATACAGTTGGCTCTTAAGATGTACCATGTGCCAAAGAACATCCGCGACATGCTCAAGAAGTACTTCAATGGCTTCTCAATGCGGTTCTCTACCAAGGAGTACACAACAGATTGGATCAACTTGGAAGTGGGCATGCAATGGGCTGTGCAATTTCCCCAATACTGTTCGTGTTGGCAATGGAAGTCATCTTGAAAGCAGCAACAAGCAACGCAAGACAAAACAGACCTTGGCAAACAGATGGATGGAAGATGCCCCCTGCCCCCAAGGGCCTTCATGGATGACACTACAGTGATTTCATCCAGAGAAGACGAGACACGTCACGTGCTGGAGAGGCTGGACGACACAGTTGCCTCATCAGAATGAAGTTCAAGCCAAAGAAATCACGGAGTCTCTCACTGAGGAAAGGAAAAGTGGCCGAATCTGTGGTCTTCAGTGTTGCCAACCAGACCATTCCAACAGTAACAGAAGAGCCAGTCAAGAAGAGCCTGGAAGATGGTATGATGATACGCTGAAAGACACACACACACACACAAAAGAAAAAAACCACCAAACATGATCGGAAGAAGGCTTGGAGACCATTGACCAGTGTGGGCTCCCTGGCAAATACAAGGTCTGGTGTCTGCAGTTCATGCTGATACCAAAGCTCCTATGGCCTCTGATGATATACGACGATCTCTGCACCAGCATAGTGGAGGCAATGGAATCCAAAATCAACAAGTTCACAAGGAAATGGCTTGGTGTCCCACCCTGTCTGACTGACATAGCGCTATACTGTCGCCAAGCAAAGCTGAAACTACCACTGAAATCCATCCTGGAGGAATATAAAGCAGGGAAGATCAGACTTCAAAGCATGCTGAGGACTCAGGAGAGACAGGGTGGTTGAAGCAATCAAGCCCCAGCTGAAGACAGGCAGAAAATGGAAAGTTCAAGAGGCGATGGATTCTGCAAAAGAAAGTCTCAAGATCAGAGAAATAACAGGACACACACAGACCAACAGACAAGGACTGGGGGTGACCAAAACTGAATGGTGGTCAAAGGCCAAAGGAAAAAAAAGCCAAAAGAGACATGATGATTCAGGAGATGAGAAAAGAAAAAGAAGAAAAAAAAGACTCCAAAAAGCAGTCCAGCAGAGCCAGCAAGGGCAATGGACAAACGGGGAGAATGCACTCCAAAGAAGTCTCACTTGGAATGACATTTGGCACATGGCCCCTCTCAGGATCAGCTTCATTCTCAGATCTGCATATGACCTTCTGCCTTCAAATGCAAACCTGGTGAAATGTGGGGGAAAAAAAGACGATCCTTCATGCCCCCTTTGCCATGAAAAAAAAAAAAAAAGTGTGGAGCATGTCCTAAGCTCATGTAAAGTAGCCCTGGCTCAAGGAAGGTACACATGGAGGCACAACCAAGTGCTCAAAGAGATTGTACAAGTAGTCTGGGCTAGTACCAACACCACAAAAGGGAAAAATCAGGACTCCAAAAGCACCCGCAACATTCTTCACGGCAGGAGGCAGCGAATCATGGCCAAGAACAACAGTGCCACTCGGAACATGCAGGCAGAGTCTGCTGGACGGGGCAGATGACTGGGAGTGCACAGCAGACCTCCCAGAATGGAATAGTCACCCAGAGATTATCAGCAAGAGTGGCATGAGACCAGACATAGTATTACACTCTCAGTCAACCAAGCAGCTGATCATGATCGAGCTCACGGTGCCATATGAGAACAGAATGGAGGCAGCTCAGATCTACAAGACTGAAAAGTATGCTGATCTGGCAAACAGCCTGAGGAGAGAAGGCTATCAGGTCAAAGTCCTCACTGCAGAAATTGGAGCTAGGGGGTTTGTGGGAACGTCTGCATACAGCCTCATGAAACAGCTCTCAGTTGCAGGGAGGGAACCAAAGCCCTGAAAGCAATGGCAGAAGCGGCAGAGAGGTGTTCAAGTTGGATCTGGTCAAGGAGGAACAAAAGTGAACTTCATAAGGCTTAACTTTCCTACAAATATCAGGTGTCCCTGTGGCTCAGTGGTTAGTGCGCGAGTCATTAAGTGGAAATGAGCATGTCCAGAAGGGCATGGGTTCGAATCCCAGTCATGGCTCATCCCAAGATGGGAAAAAAAAAAAAAAAAAAAAAAGCAGAGACTTCTTCTAATTTGACTGTCCTCTTATTATTCAAATAAATGGTGACTACATTGCTCCAAAATCGTTTATCTATTAGTTCAATTTGCTGCAGCTGTTTTGCATTACAGTTAAGCTTAAATATGCTATCATTATCTATTATTTGTCTAAGTGCCACCTCGGAATCTTACTCCAGTTTTCGTCTGTTGCAGAGAACAATTTCCCTGCCCATTGCAAATATATGCTGTTTTGAAGATCCATAATGTTTACCATTTTAAAACCTCCTAAGCTATAATCTGATTCCATTACTTTCCTTTTAACTTTTTCAAATGCTTTCCGATTACTGTGTTTCTTTTGCCAAACAAATTTATATAACACCGTATTTATTCTCTGCAAGACTTCAAAGGGAATACCAATTGACTGCATTACAAAAACTAACTGACTGATCAAAAAAGATTTAATTACTGTAATTTTGCCATGAATGCTGATGTCTCGTTTACTCCAGTTCTTTATTGATTTTTCTATGGTTTGAACCCTGCCCTTCCAGTTCTCTTCGATGTTCTTAGCCATTTTATCTTTCTCGAAATAAATTCCCAGTATTTTTATTCTTTCTACTATAGAAAAAGGCAGATCGTTTTCATTTATTCTCCTACCATTCTTATAGCTTTGGTCTTATTCATATTTAACTTAAGACCAGAAAATGTCTCGAATGCTTTCAGAATATTTAAAGATTCAATCATATCATTTTTTGTTTTCTAAGAATAAGGTGGTATCATCAGCGAGTTGTTTTATCTTTATGTACTGTTCGTTTGTATGGTCCTTGTTGGCACTTGGATACCTGTTATTTGGCTTTTTCTGATCTTTGCTGCCAAGAGCTCCACAGCTAAAACGAACGCTAATGGGGAAAAGGGACATCCCTGCCTTATACCACAAGTTACATCAAATGGCTCAGATAACCAACCTCCATGGTTGATGCAGCTTTGGTTACCATTTGTCAAAACTTGTACCCATCTCTGGAAATCAGTCCCAAATCCTAATACTTTGAATACATGTAGAAGATATTTTTTTTATATGGAATCAAAGGCTTTTTCATAATCTATAGCTAATAGGTACCCCCGCCTTTCCAGTTTTATTTAAATAGTTGATGACATCATCGATGGTTCTAAGCACTGTTGATATATTTCGTCCTTTTATGTAGCCAACTTGATCTTCGTTGACTAAGGTATGGATGACTTTACCCAGTCTTTCTGAGAGTACTTTTGCCAAGATTTTATAATCAGAATTAGTAAGAGTAATGGGTCTCCAGTTATTAAGTTTATCCCTATCCAAGTCTTTACCTTTGTGAAAAAGAGTTATAATACCTTGCCGTTGTGTAAATGAGAGGCTTCCTTTGTTAAAAGATTCAATATAGGAGTTAGTGACAACATCACCTAATTTTGACCAGAAAAACTTATAAAACTCGGTTGTTAAGCCATCGCTTCCTAGAGCGGAGCCATTTTTCATTTTCTTTAGCAGATGTCGTCTCTTCTAATGTCACTATACCTTCACATATTACTGCATCGTTTCTTCTAACTGTCTTAATTCTACATTGTCAATAAAAATGTCAGCAGCTTCTTTCTACATTTGCTGCTTCAGTATTCTGAGTATACAATCGTCTATAGAATGCCGTTTGTTCTTGCATTATTTCTCTTTGATCTGTAGTAATGTTACCCGTTTTTTACAAAGTCTTGTAATAATCCTATTTTTACTTCGTGCCTTTTCTAAACACAAAAATATTTTGTATTCTTTTCTCCTTCTTCTATCCATTTAAGCCTACATCTTACCTGAGCACCTCTGGTTTTGTAAGCCTGCAAAATCTCCAGGTTTTGTTTTACTCTCATAAATCTTTTATTAATACTTTTCGTTTTCAGGATCCCTTGGCAAGCTCTTTTTCTAGATTTTGTAACTGTGACTGCAACATTCGTGACTCGTTTCTTTTTTTACACGCCAGATCTTTCCCAAATCTATACAAAAATTTCTTATTTCAACCTTACACATTTCCCATTTCTCTAAATCATGCAGAGTTTCGTTGTCTGAAAGAAATGTATCCAACATGTTATTCATTTTTTGTACAAACAAAACATTTTTAAGAAAAAACTATTATTGAATCTCCAGTATCCTGGTCCTCGAGTGAAATCATTCTCGTTCAGTTCAAGGACAACAGCCTTATGATCGGAGTTTGGAACAAAAAAAAAATGTTCACACCTAGTACAGAAACGCAAAATGTTATCAGAAACAAAACAATAATCTAATCTTCGCGCAATATACGGGTTCAGACGAGTCCATGAAGCATCTTTTCTTTTTTGGGATGATAAAGTCTCCAGGCATCTGTTAAATCTAATGTATCAATAACATGTTGTTGAAAGCTGGCAGTTTCCGATCTGTCGTGGGGTTGACCCGATACTATGTCGAGATCACTGTTCAGTGTACAGTTAAAATCGCCAAGAACAATTAAATCTTCATGCTCTATAGAATTAAAAATGTCAATCATCTTTCGATAATACGTTATTTTTTCCTTCGTCTGGTTGGGTGCATAAACATTGGCAACCATTATATTATAGTATTCATTTACCACTGAAATGACTAGGATTCTGTCTTGTGCGAGCTCCAAGTTAACTTTTCCTTTAAAGTGTTTTGAAAATCAAAGTAACTTCTCCTCTGCTTTTGTTCGTACCCCTCATTGAAAAAAATTGCTCCACCCCATTGTGTTCCCATTCCTTTACATCTCTGTCTGTTATGTGGCATTCTTGTAAGCAAATAATATCAAAACGTTTTTCTTTGAAATATGCAAACAAAGATTTCCTTTTAAACCTGTTTTTTAAACCTCTAACATTTAGCGAAACAATATTAATTTTATCCATGGAATGAAAACCTTAGTTTATTTGATGAATCTATCAACAATTTCAATCAGATATTCACTGGTCAAACTCATGGTCCATAATACATTTCCGGGTCATTATCCGTTGGTAGACATGAAGGGCAAACCTGAGCTATGTCTCCCGATCAGCTGACGCGGACTCCGACTCAGAGTCCACAACATCCGCCGCCAGAGAACCACCCGATCCACGATCACAGCGCCGGTATTTCTCTGCTCCCTCTCCCGGGCTGTGTCGCTGTCTGGACAGGCGCCGCTTGTTGGGGGTAGCGGACCTGTTGCGGGGAGAGCGGTCCATGGAGGTCAGGAGGGTGTCTGACGGGAGAGGGGGCGCCCTCTGTCATTTCTGCTGACAGACTTATTAGTGGTCTGTTCTGTTTCACCGGTGCTAAGATTATTTTTGACACCAGCCTTTTTGCCACCTGTTTGTTTGTCGATCGTTTGTCTGTCAGTGTGTTCATCCGTTATTTGTCTGTCCGCTGTAAGTTTGTCCGTCAGTTCGCATTCAGCGTCTCCTCTTTTATGTCCCGTTTGCCCGCACTGTCTGCACACAATCTCACCTGTGCACTGCGAGACATGATGGTCTGGTTTAAGACAGCGTGAACAAATGACCTTTTTCTGCTGTTTTTTTTTGCTCTCTGGTTGAAACAGCTTAGCTGAAAAAAATATTGATTTTAACAAATTTGTTAAGAGGAGTGGGGGGAACTGTTATGAACACGAATCTGCGACCCGTGACAAACCGAGTCAACCTGTTGTCTGCATCTCGAGCTCTCTCCATCTTTATATCAGATCTCAGTTCACACCCTAGCTTGACAAGGGAATGCTCAATTTCTGAGTCGGCGACTGAGATAGGAATGTTATCGATCCACAGTTTTGTAGTGGGCTTTTCTCACCTGTATCGCTGTGTAGAATGTATGGGTTGGTACTAAATACCTGCAGAGTTGTGTCTCTCATCCGCAGACCCTGGACAAGGATTGCCATCCGTGCCTCCTTGGTGGCGGGGTAGATGCGCCATAAGCTGCCGATATTCTGTGCTCCAATAATGGAGCCCTGGCCAGCAACCCTTTCCGCCGCTAAGCATACTTCTAGGACAGACGGCCGATTTTTGTCATGGTCCGGTATGTTTTTCGATTTAAAAAAACAGGGACTGTAGTTGAAAAATTTTGCATCCCGGCGATAAAACTGGAACGTCAGAAAAAAAAAGACGCTGTACCGCTTAACGCGTATATGAACAAGCGTGCGACTGAGTTCACAGCTCAGATTCGGACGGTAGAGAGCGAAGCAAAACACGTCTGCACTCGTCGAGCGACACTCACCGAATCCACCTGTACACTTCAGACAATACATGACATACCTAAATATTCCATGCAATAACAATATACCTAACACTCCAACCAATGCGTAATATACCTTATTATTTCAGACAGAAATAGTCTAACTTAACATTCCAGGCACCAACAGCATACCACAACACCCCAGGCAATGCATGGTATACCTAAATACTCCAGGCAATAACAGTAGGCCTATACCTAAACACTCCTAACAGTGAATACTATACTTAGCTATTCTAAGTAGAATAGTCTAACTTAACATTCCAGTCAACAATAGTATACACAAACATTCCATGTAATGCATAATACCTAAATATACCTAAACATTCCAGGCAATGCATGATACACCTAAATATTGCAGGCAATGACAGTCTAACTTAATAGCCCAGGCAATACCAGCATACCTAAATACTCCAGGCAACGCATGATATACTTAAATATTCCAGTTGCAAAATGAGACGACTGCAGGTTGAAATCTAAACAAACCTTAAATAAATGTTATCGAGCTGCCAAGAGAAACGTGGATAAATGAGTCACAAGACAAAACACGACGCGTTTCGACCTCTTAGGTCTTCTTCAGGCAAGACACAAACAAATAGGACAATGAAAATGAACGACTATTTCACTTAGCTAGATCTCCTCAGCGAAGGTAGGCAGGCGTTGAATATTCCAGGCTATAACAGTATACCTAAACACTCCGGGCACTGCATGATACACCTAAATATCACAGGCAATTCATGATCTGCCTTGAATTTCTAGACAATAAACAGGTTGCCTGGAGCTATGAGCTGAAAGCAGTGGGCAGGCACTTGCTCAACGAAGAGACCTAGCTACACATCTGGACAAGCTGTGGTATCGCCCCATGCCCGTCAATTCAGTTCTAAACAAACCAGGGGCATCTTCAAACAATGATTACTAGCGTGACTATTTGGCGGTATTTAAATACGTATGGACAGCAATGAGTCCATAAATAAGAACTGTAAGTTACTGTCCCTTGAAAGAAACCGTAGTCATTGACTGGCCTAGCACTGCTGTTAGACGTATCGGTCATTAATTTTATGCGATGCAGATAATGCTGCGTAACATGTAATTTGGGTTCTTTAGTGATGTGAAACACTATGCAACCCTTCCCCAGTTAGTTACAGAAGGTAAACACAACGACAAGCTCACATAAGTAACGAGACACTGAATCAGTTTTATAGCCTATGTTTAGTCCATTACATCTCATGGAAACTTTCCTTCGTCTACTTTGCGTTTACGACCTGAGGCAAAGGGGCAATTAACTGGCCAGTCTACCCCTGTCGTCGTCGAGATGTGACGACGACCGCCGCTGGAAAGGACAGAGTTGCGCTATGGCTTTGTATGCGCTTGTCACTACTTAGCTCTCGCATGACGGGAGCAGACGCTGAGATCACTATCTCCTACCATCAGACCACGTTACAACGTATGGCATATGGAAGAAAGAAAACAAAACAAAACATCAACATCAACATCAGCAACAACAACAGCAACAACAACAACAACAACAACAACGACGACGACGACGACGACGACGACGACGACAACAACAAAGCAACCCAACCCAATACAAAGGACCAAAATGAAATGAATTGAGTAACGGTGGTGTAAAGTAGGTACTGCTTAAAACCGACATTATACTCCAGCGTTCTATGATAGTCTTAAGCAGGCTTGGTAGTCCATTATCTCATGCCAGAATGTTTAAAGAGGCCATGCAGTCCTTCCGTCAACGACAGTTTAAAGAAACCCTTACAGTACACCATTCTATGACAGTTTGAAACAGACCCTAGTCCATCGTTCTATAACAGTTTAAAGTAGACCTTACAGTCCATCTATCTATGACAGTTTAAAGTAGACCTTACAGTCCATCATTCTATGACAGTTTAAAGTAGACCTTACAGTCCATCAATCTATGACAGTTTGGAACAGAATTTACATGCCACTGTTTTATGTCATTTTGAAACAGACTTTACATCCCACCATTTTATGACAGTTTGAAAACAGACTTTACGTCCCACCATTTTATGACAGCTTGAGACAGACTTTACGTCCCACCATTTTATGACAGTTTGAAACAGACTTTACATCCCACCATTTTATGACAGCTTGAAACAGACTTTACATCCCACCATTTTATGACAGCTTGAAACAGACTTTACATCCCACCATTTTATGACAGTTTGAAACAGACTTTACATCCCACCATTTTATGACAGCTTGAAACAGACTTTACATCCCACCATTTTATGACAGCTTGAAACAGACTTTACATCCCACCATTTTATGACAGTTTGAAACAGACTTTACATCCCACCATTTTTTGACAGCTTGAAACAGACTTTACATCCCACCATCTTATGTCATTTTGAAACAGACTTTACATCCCACCATTTTATGACAGCTTGAAACAGACTTTACATCCCACCATTTTATGACAGCTTGAAACAGACTGTACGTCCCACCATTTTATGACAGTTTGAAACAGACCCTTTCAATCCATCATTTGAGTGGACCTTACAGTCCACCATTCTATGACAGTTTGAAATAGATCTTAAAATCCATCATTCTATGAAGTTTAAAGTAGATATTACAATCCACCATTCTATAACCGTTTAAAGTAGACCTACAGTCCATCATTCTATGGCAGTTTAAAGTAGATCTTGCAGTCCACTAGTCCATAACAGTTTGAAATTGACCTTACAGCCCACCATTCTATGACAGTTTTAGATAGACCCTTACAGTCCATCATCCTATGACAGTTTAAAGTAGACCTGACAGTCTATCATTCCATAACAGTTTAAAGTCGACCTTACAGTCCATCGTTCTATAACAGTTTAAAGTCGACATTACAGTCCATCGTTCTATTGCAGTGTAACGTAGGCATTACAGTCCATCGTTCTATAACAGTGTAAAGTAGACATTACAGTCCATCGTTCTATAACGGTGTAAAGTAGACATTACAGTCCATCGTTCTATAACAGTGTAAAGTAGACATTACAGTCCATCGTTCTATAACGGTTTAAAGCAGACATTACAGTCCATCGTTCTATAACAGATTAAAGTAGACCTTACAGTTCGCCATTCTGTAACAGTTGATAGTGGACCCTTTAGAGACTATGAGACTTTAAAACAGTCCAGCTCATGTCGGCGCTCAACATTCAAGACAAGGATTGCAGGTACCTCTGGATAAACGGAACACGATGGTATTACCATTGCATTCCTCAACGCCTTGTCAACAATTGAAACAGACCTGACCGGGTTTCAAACATGGCTGGATCTACACTTTGAGAAGGCACCATCGTTTCAGGGGAAATAGATTGAAACTATATTTGAAATGGACATATTACATTTCCGACTTCATTTGATTTTGGTTAAAAGAATATCTTATGGAAGCTACTTGTGCTACTGCCTGGAGGGCTCTAGTCCTCCTGAACCTACTGCCTGGATCGCTCTAGTCCTCCTGTGCCTACTGCCTGGAGGGCTCTGGTTCTCCTGTGCCTACTGCCTGAGGGCTCTGGTCCTCCTGTGCCTACTGTCTGGAGGGCTCTAGTCCTCCTGTATCTACCGCCTGGAGGCTCTGGTCCTCCTGTGCCTACTGCCTGGAGGGCTCTGGTCCTCCTATACCTACTGCCTGGAGGGCTCTAGTCCTCCTGTACCTACTGTCTGGAGGGCTCTAGTCCTCCTGTGCCTACTGTCTGGAGGGCTCTAGTCCTCCTGTGCCTACTGCCTGGAGGGCTCTGGTTCTCCTGTGCCTACTGCCTGGAGGGCTCTAGTCCTCCTGTACCTACTGCCTGGAGGGCTCTAGTCCTCCTGTACCTACTGCCTGGAGGGCTCTAGTCCTCCTGTACCTACTGCCTGGAGGACTGTGGTCCTCCTGTGCACACCGCCTGGAGGACTGTGGTCCTATACCTACTGCCTGGAGGACTGTGGTCCTATACCTACTGCCTGGAGGGCTCTGGTCCTCCTGTGCCTACTGCTTGGAGGGCTCTAGTCCTCCTGTGCCTACTGCCTGGAGGGCTCTGGTCCTCCTGTACCTACAGCCTAGAGGGCTCTAGTCCTCCTGTGCCTACTGCCTAGAGGGCTCTAGTCATCCTGTACCTACTGCCTAGAGGGCTCTTGTCCTCCTGTGCCTACTGCCTAGAGGGCTCTAGTCCTCCTGTGCCTACTGCCTAGAGGGCTCTAGTCATCCTGTACCTACTGCCTAGAGGGCTCTTGTCCTCCTGTGCCTACTGCCTGGAAGGCTCCGGTTCTCCTGTGCCTACTGCCTGGAGGGCTCTAGTCCTCTTGTACCTACGGCCTGGAGGGCTCTGGTCCTCCTGTGCCTACTGCTTGGAAGGCTCTAGTCCTCCTGTACCTACTGCCTGCAGGGCTCTGGTCCTCCTGTACCTACTGCCTGGAGGGCTCTTGTCCTCCTGTGCCTACTGTCTGGAGGGCTCTAATTCTCCTGTGCCTGCTGCCTAGAGGACTCTGGTTCTCCTGTGCCTACTGCCTGGAGGACTCTGGTTCTCCTGTGCCTACTGCCAGGGGGGCTCTGGTCCTCCTGTGCGTACTGTCTGGAGGGCTCTGGTCCTCCTGTACTTACTGCCTGGAGGGCTCTGGTACTCCTGTACCTACTGACTGGAGGGCTCTAGTCCTCCTGTACCTACTGTCTGGAGGGCTCTGGTCCTCCTGTGCCTACTGCCTGGAGGGCTCTAGTCCTCTTGTACCTACAGCCTGGAGGGTCTGGTCCTCCTGTGCCTACTGCTTGGAAGGCTCTAGTCCTCCTGTACCTACTGCCTGCAGGGCTCTGGTCCTCCTGTACCTACTGCCTGGAGGGCTCTTGTCCTCCTGTGCCTACTGTCTGGAGGGCTCTAATTCTCCTGTGCCTGCTGCCTAGAGGACTCTGGTTCTCCTGTGCCTACTGCCTGAGGACTCTGGTTCTCCTGTGCCTACTGCCAGGGGGGCTCTGGTCCTCCTGTGCGTACTGTCTGGAGGGCTCTGGTCCTCCTGTACTTACTGCCTGGAGGGCTCTGGTACTCCTGTACCTACTGACTGGAGGGCTCTAGTCCTCCTGTGTCTACTGCCTGGAGGGCTTCTGGTCCCTCTGTGCCTACTGCCTGGAGGGCTCTGGTCCCCCTGTGCCTACTGTCTGGAGGACTCTGGTTCCTCTGTGCCTACTGCCAGGAGGGCACTGGTCCCCCTGTGCCTACTGTCTGGAGGGCTCTGGTCGTCCTGTGTGCCTACTGCCTGGAGGGCTCTAGTCCTCCTGTACCTACTGTCCTGGAGGCTCTGGTCCTCCTGTGCCTACTGTCTGGAGGGCTCTGGGCCACCTGTGCCTACTGCCTGGACGGCTCTGGTCCTCCTGTGCCTACTGTCTGGAGGGCTCTGGGCCACCTGTGCCTACTGCCTGGACGGCTCTGGTCCTCCTGTGCATACCGCCTGCACCACTGTGGTCCTCCTGTGCCTACTGTCTGGAGGACTGTGGTCCTCCTGAACCTACTGCCTGGAGGGCTCTGGTCCTCCTGTACCTACTGCCTGGAGGGCTCTGGTCCTCCTAAACCTACTGCCTGGAGGGCTCTGGTCCTCCTAAACCTACTGCCTGGCGTGCTCTGGTCCTCCTGTACCTACTGCCTGGGGTCTATGGTCCTCCTGTGCCTACTGCCTGGAAGGCTCTGGTCCTCCTGTACCTACTGCCTGGAGGGCTCTGGTCCTCCTGTGCCTACTGCCTGGAGGGCTCTGGTTCTCCTGTGCCTACTGCCTGGAGGGCTCTAGTCCTCCTGTACCTACTGTCTGGAGGGCTCTGGTCCTCCTGTGCCTACTGCCTGGAGGGCTCTAGTCCTCCTGTACCTACTGCCTGGAGGGCTCTGGTCCTCCTGTGCCTACTGCTTGGAGGGCTCTAGTCCTCCTGTACCTACTGCCTGGAGGGCTCTGGTCCTCCTGTACCTACTGCCTGGAGGGCTCTCTGTCCTCCTGTGCCTACTGTCTGGAGGGCTCTGGTTCTCCTGTGCCCAGAGATGGAGAGCTATTTCATGAGATGGCAGATACATCACCAACATATCTTGGTTCCATCCTGCTCGGAGCTGACTGATTTCGAAGCCAGCATCAAATGGCTGACTAAGCTAGCCTCTTCCCGGGTAAGTAGATGCCACCTACCTTTGTGCTTCTGTATGGCACCGCAATTTTTTATCTACAATTCCTGCCTTCAATCACAATTTCTGCCTTTAATCACAATCCTTGCCTTCAATCAGAATCCTGCCTTTAATCATAATCCTTGCCTTCAATCACAATCCTGCCTTTAATCACAATTCCTGCCTTCAACCACACAATCCTTGCTTTCAATCACAATCCTTGTTTACAATCAGAATGTTTGACTTAACACAGTCACACCTTGGTTTGTGCCATAACTGATAGCTCCCCTTGACACAGTCACACCTTTGCATGTGCCATAACTCATGGCTTCCCTCAACACAGTCACACGTTGATTCGTGTCATAACTCATGGCTCCCCTTAACAGTCACACGTTGATTCGTGTCATAACTCATGGCTTCCCTCAACACACAGTCACACGTTGATTCGTGCCATAACTCATGGCTTCCCTCAACACAATCACACGTTGATTCGTGTCATAACTCATGGCTTCCCTCAACACAGTCACACGTTGATTCGTGTCATAACTCATGGCTCCCCTTAACACAGTCACACGTTGATTCGTGTCATAACTCATGGCTTCCCTCAACACAGTCACACCTTGGTTTGTGCAATAACTGATGGCCTCCATTAACACAAGTCGCACCTTGTTTTCCCGCCGTGGAAGCCCAGCACCGGCATGTACTGGTCAGGAGACAACCCACCAGAGGAGACACTGCACAGCTGCCCAATCACTGAGGTCACCCACCAGAGAGGAGACACTGCACAGCTGCCCAATCACTGAGGTCACCCACCAGAGGAGACACCGCACAGCTGCCCAATCACTGAGGTCACCCACCAGTGGAGACACCGCACAGCTGCCCGATCACTGAGGTCACCCACCAGAAGAGACACTGCACAGCTGCCCAATCACTGAGGTCACCCCCACCAGAGGAGATACTGCACAGCTGCCCAATCACTGAGGTCACCCACCAGAGGAGACACCACACAGCTGCCCAATCACTGAGGTTACCCACCAGTGGAGACACCGCACAGCTGCCCGATCACTGAGGTCACCCACCAGAAGAGACACTGCACAGCTGCCCAATCACTGAGGTCACCCACCAGAGGAGATACTGCACAGCTGTTCAATCACTGAGGTCACCCACCAGAGGAGACACTGCACAGCTGCCCAATCACTGAGGTCACCCACCAGAGGAGACACTGCACAGCTGCCCGATCACTGAGGTCACCCACCAGAGGAGACACTGCACAGCTGCCCAATCGCTGAGGAGATATTCAGTCGGCCAGCTAACACCCAGCTTACGCAGGACACCATCTGCTGAGCCTCTTACTGACCATGATAACTGCTTATTGCCAGTGCCAGTGAGCGTCTCCCCCTAGAGGGCGCCACCATGCCATTCCACGACAGTTCTCGTGACCTTGCAAATACCAGCACCTTGGTTGAACTGAACAGAGCATTAACCATGGAGAGGACACGAAACTGACGTCACCACGACAGCAGAGTCTGGAGGACCACAGAATGTGAGACTTGTTGTTAATCATCAAAGAAAATGATGATACTGATGAGGACACTGGAGTTGATGCACAGATCACATGACAGAACTGGACTGTAGACTTCTTGCCCTAATACATTCCGGCATCAACCAGGCTCGAGAGATACTGGTACCTGCACACTCGGTGAGGAATTTCGAGCAACGCTCTCAAGAGACGCGTGAAGTGGGTGATGAAACTTGACTGTGGGGTCCCAGTCAACGTGGCACACTCAACGCTGAACAGAAGACAAGCTGGGAGCGAAACATCCCACAAAGGGACGCCTGTGAGGGGAACCGAACCCACGAATTCACGGCCCCCCAAGTCCGTAGTGCTGACTACTCCACCAAGGCAGCTGGTCGCAGGTCCAATACTGTGCCAGCATCCATGATCGGCGGCTTCGAGTTTCTTTTCTTGTTTTTTAAAAACTCGTTAAAATCATTTGAAGAAGAAGAAGCAATGTCCATCAGTGTGGTGCCCCAATGTTCCTCAGTGTGGTGCCCCAATCTTCCTCAGTGCCCCAATGTTCCTCAGTGTGGTGCCCCAATGTTCCTCAGAGTGGTGCCCCGATGTTCATCAGTGTGGTGCCCCAATCTTCATCAGTGTGGTGCCCCAATGTTCCTCAGAGTGGTGCCCCCAATGTTCCTCAGTGTGGTGCCCCAATCTTCCTCAGTGCCCCAATGTTCCTCAGTGTGGTGTCCCAATGTTCCTCAGAGTGGTGCCCCAATGTTCATCAGTGTGGTGCCCCAATCTTCATCAGTGTGGTGCCCCAATGTTCCTCAGAGTGGTGCCCCGATGTTCATCAGTGTGGTGCCCCAATCTTCATCAGTGTGGTGCCCCAATGTTCCTCAGTGTGGTGCCCCAATGTTCCTCAGTGTGGTGCCCCACTGACTCCCCAAGAAGCCAAGGGAGGAGGAAAACACCCTTTTATATTCATTCATATTTTCAAAAAAAGCATTCAGTCAACTTTTGACAAATGTATCCCCCCCCCCCCCCCCCCCCCCCCCCCCTCATTCCCTGTCCGCTCCCGACAATACAGTTTGTGTTTCAGTGAAGTGAAGGTGTTTCAGTGAAGTGAAGTGGTGTTTCAGTGAAGTGAAGGTGTGTCAGTGAAGTGAAGGTGTTTCAGTGAAGTGAAGTGAAGGTGTTTCAGTGAAGTGAAGGTGTTTCAGTGAAGTGAAGGTGTTTCAGTGAAGTGAAAGGGTGTCCCTTGGACTGAGACTCCCGTACAGACAGAAGTGTGGCCTGCACTATGTAAACAATGGTCACGCTATCTGCATAGTCTTCAGCTCCGTACAGACAGAAGTGTGACCTGCACTATGTAAACAACGGTCACGCTATCTGCATAGTCTTCAGCCCCGTACAGACAGAGGTGTGGCCTGCACTATGTAAACAACGGTCACGCTATCTGCATAGTCTTCAGCCCCGTACAGACAGAGGTGTGACCTGCACTATGTAAACAACGGTCACGCTATCTGCATAGCCTTCGGCCCTGTTACAGCACCGCGGCAGCTTCTGTTGACATCATGTGCCAACAGAGCAGACTCCCAAGCCATGGACAAGATGAAGTGCCCCTGCCCTGACCTGTGCCGATGACGAACAGAACACAGAATTACGCACACATCCTTCCCCCCTTCCCCCCCTTCTTCCTCCTCCTCTTCCCTCCCTGTTCATCACAGCCATTTAACCTGCTGAGTGTCAGAGCAGGTCTCCCTGTAGACCAATCCTCCAGCCGAGCGTGCTCCCTCACCTCCCCCTCCCTCCTCCCAGCCCTCCTTTCCCCCCCCCCCTTCCTGCCCCCCCCCCCCCCCCCCCCCCCCCCCCTGTCTGCTTCATGCACGAGGTGTAATGCGCCGCAGTTGACGCACGTGCTGGACCGCTCCTCAGTGACGTGTGAGGCTCCCCACATGACGTCAGCATGATGCTAATTGGCGTCTGCAGACTGTCATGTGACTGTTGTGGACCAATTACTTGGCTGCGCTCCAACAAGATGGCGGGGGCGTTCGCAGGAACGGAACGAGAGAGAGAGAGAGAGAGAGAGAGAGAGAGAGAGTTTTGCTTAATGTCCTCTCACACAGAAAGTGTGAAAGTAATTGTACACATCTGATTTAGATACCATTCACAACGCTAGAACAATAGCATTTAAAGGAAGAAACAATAGCAGAGGAACGGGGGGGGGGGGGGGGGGGGTAGGCAGGAGTGGGGCCGGAGGAGAGCATGTATGAGGAACAATAATACAGGGATCGATCACAGATCAATAGTTCATGTGATCTGAAGATCAAGTAAAGAATGTGACTCAATGCACACTGACAAAAAGAGTAAGTCATTGATTTCACAAGATAGATAACTAATCCGGAATTTAAAAAAAAAAAAAAAAAAAAAAAAAAATTCAATGCTCCTAGCGTGTGCAAATGGCATAATGCCATGTCAGTTTCACACACATTTCATGTTACTAATACAGTTTCTAATGATAGGCTGAACAGTGACATCACCCATGGTATATTTTGGCAATAGCTGATCCGTAATGAATTTAATTCAAAGTCACACCTGAAATATGTCTGCAGAAGGAGACAAAGTGATGCAGTCCTTTGACCAGTATTGACGATGAACTCAAGCTTGTTAAAACGCTTCTTTCAAATATATTATTCACCTTCTAGTGTGACAAGGGACAGTTGACTCCTCTGTTACCCGCAACACTCTTTTCCCTGTGTGACAACAGGCAGCTAACTCGCTGTTACCTGAAATACTCATGTCCCTGTGTCAGAATGGACAGCTGACTATTTGTGACCTGAAACAGTCTTTGATTTCCTCTCTCTGACTGCACTGTTTACTTGATGATGTTAACAAAAACAACAAAAACAAAAAAAAAAACAACAACAACAAAAGCTAGCGTGGAACGGCATCCAACAAAAATCAAAGTATTTGCCTTGCATGCAAAAAGACAGAGGGAGAGAAAGACAGAGACAGACAGACACACACACACACACACACACACACACACACACACACACACACGCGCGCGCGCGCGCGCGCGCACACACACACACACACAGAGAGAGAGAGAGAGAGAGAGAGAGAGAGAGAGAGAGAGAGAGAGAGAGAGAGAGAGATGTTTATTGGGTGAAAGGAATACGCACAAAGTCAATATGTGTGTGTGCGCGCGCGTGTGTGGTGCGTGTGTGTGTGTGTGTGTGTGTGTGTGTGTGTGTGTGTGTGTGTGTGTGTGTGCGTGCGTGCGTGCGCGTGCGTGCGTGCGTGCGTGCGTGCGTGTGTGCGTGCGTGCGTGTGTGTGTGTGTGTGTGTGTGTGTATCATCCAGCTCTCAAACAAGGGAACGATTTCTAGGTGTATTGATAGAAATATCGAACAGAAACTGCCCATCAACACAGATTCCACAATGAATACATAACAATTCAGAGTGAATATTGCAGTACATACTTAGAGGAAGAGAGTGTGGGAATGGGTGGGAGGGAGGAAAGGATGGAGAGAATGACCGAGAGGCAGAAACAGAGACAGAGACAGAGTAGGTGGGGGTGAGGAGAGAGAGAGAGAGAGAGAGAGAGAGAGAGAGAGAGAGAGAGAGAGAGAGATGCAGACAGACAGACAGACTCTCAGACTCTCTCTCTCTCTCTCTCTCTCTCTCTCTCTCTCTCTCTCTCTCTCTCTCTCTCTCTCTCTCTGATAGGGGAAGGTAGAGGAGATGCGGAGAGAGAGAGAGAGAGAGAGAGAGAGAGAGAGAGAGAGAGAGAGAGAGAGAGAGAGAGAGAGAGGGGGGGGGGAGTAGGGGTGACATTGCAGACCAACAATTCCCTCGTCAGTAAGACAAGTACATCGTAAAGTGTTGCAGGGGAAAATGCAGCACTTGGAAAACTGAGGTGATTATGCAACTGCTGTTTGAAGCCACGGTGAAACAAGAAGCGCTGCGGTGGAAACGAGTGGGGTTTGTCTGAAGTTCCTCTTTGCAAGCACTCAGTGCTCCATCTGAATCAGTGACTATGAGGCCACACTCACAAGACGTCAATCCCCCAGTGGTCCACACAGGACAGCGAAATGAGCACTGATGCAGGGGAAGACCAAATAAAAGCAACAGCAACAAAAACTCTATGATTGAAAACAGGTTTTCCGCATGGTTGAACACAAACAACGTGAATATTGAAATGTAAAGTCACACAGAGAACACTGAATTCCGCATGGTTGATTTCATCAACATCAACATCAACATTGAAATGAGAGTGTGTCACACAGAGAGCACTTAATTCCTAGGTGCAATTCACTTGTGATAAACGTCGGGTGCTTTGTTCGAAAACAGGTTATATACATGTATGTGTCATTTATAATTTGAATGTGTCATTTGTAATTTGTATGTCTTTTGTGTAATTTGTATGTGTCATTTATAATTTGTATGTGTCTTTTGTCATTTGTATGTGTTCTTTATGAATTGAGCCACGCCTGATATTGGGAGGATCAAAGAGTTCAGAAACATGGACCTGAATGCTGAAATGCAACTGAATATTTAAAACAGGCTCTTACAGAGAATGTTCGACATTTTGGGGTTTCTCACATTTACATGTTTCATTTATTGCGAGTGAATGTTAACATTTCTCTGTCAGATTGCGAAGGCAAGAAAGAAAGACGTGTGTATACTTATTAACCAACAATTCATTATCATTCAACATGTTCTTGTATGATGACTTAAGGTTTGCTCATTTGTTCTTTTGTAGTAAAATGACGGGGAAAATGGACTATCATGAGTCCAGTTTGCCAGTTCACGTCTGACGCCTCTAAATTAGTCACAGGAACGAAGTGACTGGAACCTCAGTGGTAGTGTCAGACAGTAGGAGAACCACACTGAAAAAGAAACAGACAACAACAGCAACAGCAAAGCAAAGCACGTCTGTTAATCACAGGCCAGCAATGTTTCTGTGAACATCCAGAAGCCTAAGACATCTGTCAAGTAGTAATGGAGACGATGAAAACATCCCGCACACACTCATTTCGGAACAGCAACGCGTCACACTGCGAGATGCAGCTGCGTGGCGTCATCGCCGGTGGGCACTGCAGTCAGGACTGATGGGCTGGCACATCCGTGGGGACCCTCCCATGGACGTTCTGTCGCGCCACATCCAGTGGCCATTACACTACGGCATCTGCCAGGAGCAGTTATGTCCCTTGCCGTCTTAATGGAAAACTCTGTGCGTGCCTGCACCTTGTGTGAACACAACGCTGGGCACCCTATGTGAACACAGCGTAGGGCACCCTATGTGAACACAACGCAGGGCACCCTATGTGAACACAACGCAGGACACCCTATGTGAACACAGCGCAGGGCGCCCTATGTGAACACAGCGCAGGGCGCCCTATGTGAACACAACGCAGGGCGCACCCTATGTGAACACAACGCAGGGCACCCTATGTGAACACAACGCAGGGCACCCTATGTGAACACAGCGCAGGGCGCCCTATGTGTGAACACAGCGCAGGGCACCCTATGTGAACACAACGCAGGGCACCCTATGTTAACACAGCGCAGGGCACCCTATGTGAACACAGCGCAGGGCACCCACCCTGGCATGTGAACACAACGCAGGGACCCCTATGTGAACACAACTCAGGGCACTATATGTTAACACAGCGCAGGGCGCCCTATGTGAACACAGCGCAGGGCGCCCCATATAGACAACGCAGGGCTTTGGTTGGTATGTAATTGCAAACAGAAATCAATCGCCTGGAAGTGTTTTTTTTTCCCCCGCTCGGAACAAAAACAAGAAAAATGCTCTAATAAGCTGGGTTATGCAAGATAAAGACCATGGGGCAGTTTAATAAACAAACTCAATCAGGAGCACAAATGAATGAAGTCCTGCTATTTCTCGGGCAGCCAGCTACAGCAACAGCTATATCAGGGCTGTCACAAACAACGTCACCGTTCTTTAAAGCAACGCAAAGCAAAACACAGGACCAAACAAACTCCAAAATTAAAAGACGTATCCAGCTCCGTTCACTAAACAAATGAAAGAGAAAAGGGAGTCCGAAGAAGTCAATGAATTAACGTGTAAACAAAATAACTGGCAGGGATTTGTTGCTCGCGTAAGCTTCTGTGGCTGGAGTTACCGCCCTTTTTTTCCTCATCTTTTCATGCTCCTTGCACATTGAATTAGACGCAGTCTCTCTCTGTCTCTCTCTCTCTCTCTCTCTCTCTCTCTCTCTCTCTCTCTCTCTCTCTCTCTCTCTCTCTCTCTCTCTCTCTCTTTTTTTTTTTTCTTTATTTTGAGGGCCAGGGAAGCGTGGGAAGCGTGGGGCGGTCTACTTCTTTGTGTATTCTATCTCTCGTTTCAACCATTCTTGTACTTTTTTTCCCCCTTTTTTTAATTTTATTTTACATGAACTACCGTATTGTTGTTTCTAGCAGTTACAGTACACACACGGTAGCATCTCCCCCGCTTTCCATCCACAACACACCATCTTGAACATCTCCAGATATGAGCAGCTGTTTGAAGTGTGTGTGTGTGTGTGTGTGTGTGTGTGTGTGTGTGTGTGTGTGTGTGTGTGTGTGTGTGTGTGTGTGCGTGTGCGTGCGTGCGTGCGTTGTGTGTAAAAAACAAAACCTTTGGTCAGTGGCCAGTCGCCTACTTGGTCTCACATCATCATTTTCGTGTTGCCTCCAAGAACTAAAGTCTTGTCAGATCACCATATTATGCGCCTACACCTCAACCTGTCAGATCACCATACTATGCGCCTTGCGCCCCAATCTGTCAGATCACCATACTATGCGCCTTACATCCTGTCAGATCACCATACTATGCGCCTTACATCCCCAACCTGTCAGATCCATACTATGCGCCTTACATCCCTGTCAGATCACCATACTATGCGCCTTACATCCCAACCTGTCAGATCACCATACTATGCGCCTTACATCCCTGTCAGATCACCATACTATGCGCCTTACATCCCTGTCAGATCACCATACTATGCGCCTTACATCCCAACCTGTCAGATCACCATACTATGCGCCTTACATCCCTGTCAGATCACCATACTATGCGCCTTACATCCCTGTCAGATCACCATACTATGCGCCTTACATCCCAATACCGCCTTACATCCCTGATCACCATACTATGCGCCTTACATCCCAACCTGTCAGATCACCATACTATGCGCCTTGCACCCCCCTGTCAGATCACCATACTTTGCGCGCCTTACATCCCAACCTGTCAGATCACCATACTATGCGCCTTACATCCCTGTCAGATCACCATACTATGGCCTTACATCCCTGTCAGATCACCATACTATGCGCCTTACATCCCTGTCAGATCACCATACTATGCGCCTTACATCCCTGTCAGATCACCATACTATGCGCCTTACATCCCTGTCAGATCACCATACTATGCGCCTTACATCCCTGTCAGATCACCCACTATGCGCCTTACATCCCAACCTGTCAGATCACCATACTATGCGCCTTACATCCCAATCCGTCAGATCACCATACTATGCGCCTTACATCCCAACCTGTCAGATCACCATACTATGCGCCTTACATCCCCAACCTGTCAGATCACCATACTATGCGCCTTACCAGATCACCATACTATGCGCCTTACATCCCTGTCAGATCACCATACTATGCGCCTTACATCCCTGTCAGATCACCATACTATGCGCCTTACATCCCTGTCAGATCACCATACTATGCGCCTTACATCCCTGTCAGATCACCATACTATGCGCCCTTACATCCCTGTCAGATCACCATACTATGCGCCTTACATCCCCAACCTGTCAGATCACCATACTATGCGCCTTACATCCCCTTACATCCCTGTCAGATCACCATACTATGCGCCTTACATCCAATCACCTGTCAGATCACCATACTATGCGCCCTGCACCCCAAGCCGAGCCGAATGTTGCCAAACGCATCCGACAAGCACATCCCCTCCCACAGACCCGTATCTTATGCACCCCCTGCCCTCTGTAGTACCTAGGATTCCGGTTCTGCCTCAGTGTCAATATACCCCACGGCTCATTATCGCTTGAAGTTCTTTATTTAAAACATTGCTTTTTCTGCGAAAATGAAAACATGTTTTCTTGATGGTTAAAGCGAGCATGAAGTTCGCTCGGCTCGTTTTTATATTTGTCTACGACTTCATT
>JADBJO010007304.1:40000-42500 GCA_016801955.1 Conus betulinus | reverse complement strand
TTACAAGAGGTTGCAGCACTGCGCGCCGCTTTCGTTCTTTCTACCAGCTCCCCCCCCCCCCCCCCTCGGTTCCTCCCCCCCCCCCCCCCCCCCCCCCCCACCTCCCCTTCTCCCTCCCCGACACACCTCTCCATCCCCCTTCACCCACCCACCCCTTCACCCCCCCCATTCCCCCCCCCCCCCCCCCCCCCCCCGCCCTTTCCTTTTCCTCTGAAATCAATCACAAGACAGAAACACTGATAAACTTGCAGTCGTTTTTATGTTTTTATTACGGGATGGAGGCCGGACAACTTAAAACATCCTTTTTCCCACATATCCACACATCGTTTTTGATCAAATCAAATAAAAAAGGTGTGTGTGTGTGTGTGTGTGTGTGTGTGTGTGTGTGTGTGTGTGTGTGTGTGTGTGTGTGTGTGTGTGTGTGTGTGTGTGTGAGGAGGGGGGGGGATTGAGAATAAGCGTGGTCAGCGTGCGGTCTGTCGGGAAATATAAATCAATTGTATACTCGGGTGTTTATTATCATCTTTTTTTATTTAACATGTACAAATAATGTTTCAAATAATTCTTCAAGAACATTACTGTCAGATTTCTTTAAATCTGTGTGCGCGCGTGTGTGTGTGTGCGTGTGTGTGTGTGCGTGTGTGTGTGTGTGTGTGTGTGTGTGTGTGTGTGTGTGTGTGTGTGTGTTGTGTGTGTATGTGCGTGTTTCTTCCTTTTTGATACAGGAGAAATTGATCAGTGATCCCGTCTATCTATCAGAAAAAGAAAGGTTTCAGCTCTGGTGCCTCTTGCAAGGAGGGGGAAATGTGTTTGGGGAAACCTACGTTCTCCGCCTTAGAAAAAGCAAAAAAACAAACAGAAAAAATACAAACCCTACCAATGCAATGCCACGTGAACAAACCATTTTTTGGAATGAAGAAAACTTCGGAAGATATACCAGCCGCCGTGGTGAAGTGGTTAGCGTCGGGGACTCCTGCTGGAAGGTCGTGGGTTTCGAATCCTATCGAAGTCATGTGGGTTTTTCTGCCCCGACCGGCTCCTACCCAGAGTTGAGTTGCTGAGTTGCTGCTGGGACCACACAGTCGAGTTTCATCCACTTCATGGATGCTGTTTCTGAGAGTGTTGCTCAAATTTTCCTGACCAACACTGCAGGTGCCTGTATCTCTCGGACCTGGTTGACGCGGGATATATAATGAAAGGAAGCGTAGAGTGCAGCCCTGTCATGCAGTCTCAGACCGAAATGGAAATCCCGTACATCATCTTAATCATCCTCATTCTCATCGATCAGCATTAAAAATGTCTCAAATTCTGTGGCCCTTCATGTCCTGCTCTCATGGTGACCTCAATTTCGATTTCCTCTCCACGTCTGTGGCCTTGGTTTGGTTCCGCTGAGGGTCCATGGGGGCTGTCGTCGGACGGACGTGGTGGCGCCCTCCGGAGGGAGATCTCACTCACGCCGGCTACGCGACTAAGCAATTATTGTCGTCAGTAGGGGGCTTAGTAGGTGGTGTCCTGCGTATGTTAGATCAGAACAGGCGCCACTGAAAAACCACCGAAGTGACTCGGCAGCAGTGCAGTGTCTCCTCCGGTGGGTTGCCTCATGGCGACTTGACATTGACTGCTCCCTGTGGACTGCCAGCGCCGGGGCTGCGGCGGGGCCGACCGGGCTGTGGCTGTGGACGGGGGGGTGTCAGAATCAGTGGCGTGGGTGCACTGCCTCTGAGGTGGCGCATCGGTTGAGGCAGCAAAACAAAAACAAAAAACAAAACAAAAAAAAACAAAAAAAAAAAAACAAACAAAAACAAACAAACAAACAAACAAACAAAAACTTTGGGAGATGTTTATGCAGTTTTCACAGCAACATAACGTGACTATGGGAGATATCTATGCATTTTGCACACCGACATAAGATGACTATGGGAGACATGTATGCAGTTTGCACACACACACATCAGGAAACTATGGGAGATATCTATGCAGTGTGCACACCAACATAAGGTGACTATGGGAGATATCTATGCAGTGTGCACACCAACATAAGGTGACTATGGGAGATATCTATGCAGTTTGCACATCAACATAAGGTGACTATGGGACACAACATAAGGTGACTATGGGAGATATCTATACAGTTTGCACATCAAACATAAGGTGACTACATCCAACAGTTTGCACACCAACGTAAGGTGACTATGGGAGATATCTATGCATCGTGCACATCAACATAAGGTGACTACGGGAGATATATCTATGCAATTTGCACACCAGCACACTAGACTCTTTGTGTAGTAAGTTTATGTCCTCCGTATACGTGAAGAATGCATTAATGAAAGACCTAGTTATTATGTAATGTTGAGAAGCGCGGTGAGTAGGTCTGCAATTCGACAGCTTCACAAATATTACCATCACCATCACCATCATCATCATCATCATCATCATTATCATCATCTCCTTCATCATCATCATCATCATCATCATCATTTTATCTACGATCGATGAA
>JADBJO010007304.1:0-37500 GCA_016801955.1 Conus betulinus | reverse complement strand
TTCTCCTCTCTCTCTCTCTCATGTGTTCCCCGACTGACTCTGCATCCCCCCCCCCCCCCCCCCCCCCCGTTTATCTTTTTTTCTGCTTCTTTGCCCCGAAGACGACAGACTGCCACACGATTTGTCACATTTATCAATATTTCTCACCTGAGTGAGGCATCGTTTCAAAAACTGCTGCGCTCGCGACAGCATTTTTCAACCCAGCACGCGGCTGAGAGATCGTGTTCGGAGTGGACATTTTGGCCTTTCAGCACTGTTGGACTGGGCATTTCTACACGTAGGCACTGTTCGGAGTGGGCATTTTGGCACGTCAGCACTGTGTTCGGAGTGGGTATTTTGGCATGCCAGCAATGTTCGAAATGGGCAATTTTACATGTAGGCACTGTTCAGAGTGGGCTTTTTGGCATGTCAGCACTGTTCGGAGTGGGCATTTCGGCATGTAGGTATTGTCCGGAGTGGGCATCTCTAAATGTCAGCACTATTCAGAGTCGGCATTTCGGCATGTCAGCACTATTGGAAGGGGCATTTCGGCATGTCAGCACTATTTAGAAGGGGCATTTCGGCATGTCAGCACTGTTCGAAGTCGGCATTTTGGCATGTCAGTACTGTTCGGTGTGTGCATTTCGGCTTGTAGGCATTGTCTGGAATGGGCATTTCTACATGTAAGCACTGTTCCAAGTGGGCATTTTGGCATGTCAGCAATATTCGTAGTGTGCACTTCGGCATATGTAAGTTCTGTTCGGAGTAGGCATTTCGGTATGCCAGCACTGTTCGGAATGGGCATTTGGGCTTATCAGCACTGTTCGCAGTGGGCATTTCTTCATGTCAGCACTGTTCGGAGTGGACATTTAGGCATGTCAGCAGCACTGCTCGGAGTGGGCATTTCTACATATAAGCACTGTTCAGAGGGGGCATTTTGGCATGTCAGCTGTATTTGGGATGGGCATTTTAGCATCTCAGGCACTGTTCCGAAGGGGAATTTCGGCATATCAGCACTGTTCGGAGTGTGCATTTCGACATGTTAGACTCTGTTTCGGGGTGCACATTTCTACATATAATCACTGATTAGAGTTGACATTTCTACATGTAAGCACTGTTCGGAGTGGGCATTCCGCCATGTAAACACTGTTCGGAGTGGGCATTTCTACATGTAAACACTGTTCAGAGTGTGCATTTCTACTTGTAAACACTGTTCGGAGTGTGCATTTCTACATGTAAACACTGTTTGGAGTGGGCATTTCTTCTACATGTAAACACTGTTCGGAGTGGGCATTTCTACATGTGGAACACTGTTTGGAGTGAGCATTTCTACATGTGAGCACCGTTCGGAGTGGGCATTTCGGCATGTCAGCAGTGTACAGAGTTGGCATTTCTACATGTAAGCACTGTTCAGAGTGGGCATTTCTACATGTAAGCACTGTTCGGAGTGGGCATTTCGTCATATCAGCCTGTTCGGAGTGGGCAATTTCGGCATGTCAGCACTGTTCGGAGTGAGCATTTAGGCATGTCAGCACTGTACAGAGTGGGCACGTCTACATGTGAAGCACTGTTCGGAGTGGGCATTTCTACATGTAAGCACTGTTCGGAGGGGCATTTCTACATGTAAGCACTGTTCGGATTGGGCAATTCTACATGTAGCACTGTTCGGAGTGGGCATTTCGTCATATTAGCTCTGTTCGGATTGGGCATTTCTACCTGTAAGCACTGTTCGGAGTGGGCATTCTCTACCTGTAAGCACTGTTCGAGTGTGGGCATTTCTACCTGTAAGCACTGTTCAGAGTGGGCATTTCTACCTGTAAGCACTGTTCGGAGTGGACATTTATCCATGTATGCACTGTTCGGAGTGGGCATTGCTGCATGTAAGCACTGTACAGAGTCGGCATTTCTACATGTAAGCACTGTTTGGAATGGGCATTTCGGCATGTAAGCACTGTTCGGAGTGGGCATTTCTACATGTAAGCACTGTTCGAAGTGGGCATTTCTACATGTAAGCACTGTTAGGAGTAGGCATTTCTAAATGTAAACACTGTTCGAAGTGGGCTTTTCTACATGTAAGCAATGTTCGGAGTGGACATTCGGAATGTCAGCACTGTTCTGAGTGGTCACTGCGGAATGTCAATACTGCTCGACGTGGGCATTTTAGCATGTCAGCACTGTTTCGGAGGGGCATTTTAGCATGTCAGCACTGTTCGGAGTGGGCATTTTAGCATGTCAGCACTGTTCGGAGTGGGGCATTTTAGCATGTCAGCACTGTTCGGAGTGCACATTTCGACATGTCAGCACTGTTCGGAGTGGGCATTTGGGCTTGTCAGCACTGTTCGGAGAGGGGGGATTTTGGCATGTAAGACACTGTTGGGAGTGGGCATTTTCTACATGTAAGCACTGTTCGGAGTGGACATTTCAACATGTAAACACCGTTGGGAGTGGGCATTTCTACATGTAAGCACTGTTCGGAGTGGACATTTCAACATGTAAACACTGTTGGGAGTGGGCATTTCTACATGTAAGCACTGTTCGGAGTGGACATTTCAACATGTAAACACCGTTGGGAGTGGGCATTTCTCCATGTAAGCACTGTTAGGAGTGGGCATTTCTACATGTAAGCACTGTTCGGAGTGAGCATTTCGCATGTCAACACTGTTCGGGGTGGGCATTTTGGCATGTCAGCACTGTTCAGAGTCGACATATTTACATGTAAGCAGTGTTGGGAGTGGGCATATCTACATATGAACCCTGTTTGGAGTAGTTTTTTGTGGCATGTGAGCATTGTTCGGAGTGGACTGTTCGGAGTGGGCATCTCAGCATGTCAGTACTGTTGGGAGTGGGCATTTCGACATGTCGGTACTGTTCAGAGTTGACATTTCTACATGTAAACATTGTTCGGAGTGGGCATTCCGGCATATAAATACTGTTCGGAGTGGGCTTTACTACATGTAAGCACTGTTCGGAGTGGGCATTTCTACTTGTAAGCACTGTTCGGAGTGTGCATTTCTACATGTAAACACTGTTTGGAGTGGGCATTTCTACATGTAAACACTGTGTGGAGTGGGCATTTCAGTTCGAAGTGGGCATTTCGGCATGTCAGCATTGTACAGAGTCGGCATTTTTCTACATGTAAGCACTGTTCGGAGTGGGCATTTCTACATGTAAGCACAATTCGGAGTGGGCATTTCGTCATATGAGCTCTGTTCGGAGTGGGCATTTTGGCATGTCAGCACTGTTCGGAGTGGGCATTTTTTTCATGTAAGCGCTGTTCGGAGTGGGCATTTCGGCATGTAAGCACTGTACAGAATCGGCATTTTCTACATGTAAGCACTGTTTTGAGTGGGCATTTCGGCATGTCAGCACTGTATAGAGTGGGCATTTCTACCTGTAAGCACTGTTGGGAGTGGGCATATCTTCATGTAAGCACTGTTGGGAGTGGGCATTTGTACTTGTAAGCACTGTTGGGGAGTGGGCATATCTTCAGGTAAGCGCTGTTCGGAGTTGGCATGTCTACATATATGCACTCTTCCGAGTAGGCATTTCGGCATGTCAGCATTGTCGGAGTGAGCATTTTGGGCATTTTAGGACTGTTTGGGAGTAGGCGTTTCGGCTCGGCATGGCAATACTGCTCGAAGTGGGCATTTAAACATGTCAATACTGTTCGGAGTGGGCATTTCGGCATGTCAATACTGTTCGGAGTGGGCATTTCGGCGGCATGTTAGCATTGTTCGGAATGGACATTTCGGCATGCCAATACTGTTCGGAGTGGGCATTTCGGCATGTTAGCATTGTTCGGAATGGACATTTCGGCATGTCAATTCTGTTCAGAGTTTACCATTTCGGCATGTCCGTACTGTTCAGAGTGGGCATTTTGGCATGTCAGCACTGTTCGGAGTGGGCATTTCGGCTTGTCAACATTGTTCGGAGTGGGCATTACGTCATGTCAACGCTGTTCTGAGTGGGCATTTCTACATGTAAGCACTGTTCGGAGTGGGCATTTCGGCATGCAGGTTTTGTTCGGAGTGGGCATTTAAGCATGTCAATACTGTTCGGAGTGGGCATTTTGGCATGCCAGTACTGTTCGGAGTGATCATTTTGGCATTAAAGCATTGTTCGGAGCGGGCATTTTGGTATATCAGCGCTGTTTGGAGTGGCATTTCGCTTGTCAGTGTTGTTCGGAGTGGGCATTTCGTCATGACAACACTGTTCTGAGTGAGCATTTCGGCATGTCAGTACTACTCAGAGTGGGCATTTTGGCACGACAACACTGGAGTGGGCATTTGGGCATGTCGGCACTGTTCGGAGTGGGCATTTCGGCATGTCAATACTGTTCAGATTGGGCATTTTGGCATTACAGCATTGTTCGGAGTGGGCATTTTGGCATCACAGCATTGCTCGGAGTGGGCATTTCGACATGTCAGTACTGTTCAGAGAGGGCATTTTGACATTACAGCATTTTGGCATGCAGGCTCTGTTCGTAGTGGGCATATCGGCATGTCGGCACTGTTCAGAGTGGGCTTTTCGGCATGTCGGCACTGTTCGGAGTGGGGCACTTTCGGCACATCAGTGTACTGAAGTCGACAGTTCGACTTGACTGCTCCCTGCGGAGGTGTGGTGCCGGGGCTGTGACTGAGGACAGGGAGTCAGGGGGTGGTACGTGACATGCCAGTCATGTGACACCACAGACGGGCTTGACTGTGATGAGTAGGAGGAGGAAGAGAGGGTGTGTGTGGTGTGTGTCGGGGGGGGGGGGGGGGGGATGAATGATGGAAGCTCCCCTGCTTCAGACAAAATACCGGGGGGGAACGAAAGCCAGCTGAAAAGGCCACTAGTGAATAATCCCCCGAGGTGCCCCGCATTTCGTGTCATGGACACGATGTGTTTTGCTGACGGGGCAGTCATGCTCTAGAGAGAGACAGAGACAGAGGAGAGTCATGCTGGGAGAGGAGGGGGGGGCTTCAGGGTATGCTGACAGGAGGAGGAGCAGCGATGCTGAAGTGCTGAATTCAGGGGGGGGTGGAATAAAAGGATGTCTGTCCCTGCTTCAGCAGTCATGCTGTGGACGATTTCTCCCCCTGCTTCAGCAGTCATGGGTGGAGACAAAATACCTGCTTCAGCAGTCAGCCTGCTGAAAATTTCCACTAGTGAATAAATCAGCAGTCATGCTGTGCTCGCATTTCGTGCTTCAATGACAAGGATGTTTTTTGCTTGATTAGCTTCATATCCCCAGAGAGAGAGAGAGAGACAGCTTCAGCAGTCATGCTGAGAGAGAGAGAGAGCCCTGCTTCAGCAGTCATGGCTGTGGGGGATGGGGGGAGGAGGGCTCAGCATTCAGTTTTGATGTTGTTGATTCTGTTTTGACAGCAGTCATGTTGTGGACAATTAGCTGAATGCTTCAGCAGTCATGCTGTGGACGATTTCTCCCCTCTTCCGACGCCTGTCCCTGCTGTGAACGATGTCTCCCCTGCTTCAGCAGTCATGCTGTGAACGATTTCTCTCCCCTGCTTCAGCAGTCATGCTGTGGACGATTTCTCTCCCCTGCTTCAGCAGTCATGCTGTGAACGATTTCTCTCCCCTGCTTCAGCAGTCATGCTGTGGACGATTTCTCTCCCCTGCTTCAGCAGTCAGGCTGTGAACGATTTCTCTCCCCTGCTTCAGCAGTCATGCTGTGGACGATTCTCCCCTGCTTCAGCAGTCATGCTGTGAACGATTTCTCTCCCCTGCTTCAGCAGTCATGCTGTGGACGATTTCTCCCTGCTTCAGCAGTCATGCTGCGGACGATTTCTCTCCCCTGCTTCAGCAGTCATGCTGTGGACGATTTCTCTCCCCTGCTTCAGCAGTCAGGCTGTGTGAACGATTTCTCTGCCCTGCTTCAGCAGTCATGCTGTGGACGATTTCTCCCCTGCTTCAGCAGTCATGCTGTGAACGATTTTCTCTCCCCTGCTTCAGCAGTCATGCTGTGGACGATTTCTCTCCCCTGCTTCAGCAGTCATGCTGTGGACGATTTCTCTGCCCTGCTTCAGCAGTCATGCTGTGGACGATTTCTCTCCCCTGCTTCAGCAGTCATGCTAGGTGAAAACTCACGTGGCAAGCGTCGCGATTTTCCGGGTAAAAAATAGACTCGGGTGGGAAATGGTGTTTTAAACATGTCTTGACGGCGATCGCCGATTTACACACATACACAGAGACAGGCACACAGGCACACACACACACACACACACACACACACACACACACACACACACACACACACACACACGAGAGAGACACACACAGACACAGAGAGAGACACTGAGAGAGAGAGAGAGAGAGAGAGAGAGAGAGAGACAGACAGAGACAGACAGACAGACAGACAGACAGACAAACAAACGACAGACAGACAGAGATAGAGGTTTCTTTTGATATAAACGAATGATATACAGATGTGGTAATACACTCAGAGAGACAGGGACGGGGGGGGGGGGGGGGGGGGGGGGGGGGCACGGCACAGAGGGATAGGGGCACAGAAGAGGATAGCCATCACACGCGGCACTTCCTGGTGTTCAGTGTGCAAACATCGAGTATAACGGCACTTCCAACGGCTGGTGTTCAGTGTGCACACATCGAGTATAACGGCACTTCCAACGGCTGGTGTTCAGTGTGCACACATCGAGTATTACGGCACTACGGCACTTCCAACGGCTGGTGGTGTTCAGTGTGCACACATCGAGTATAACGGCACTTCCAACGGCTGGTGCACACATCGTATACGGCACTTCCAACGGCGGTGTGCACACACACACATCGAGTATTACGGCACTTCCAACGGCTGGTGTTCAGTGTGCACACATCGAGTATAGTGGCACTTCCAACGGCTGGGCTGGTTCAGTGTGCACACATCGAGTATAGTGGCACTTCCAACGGCTGGTGTTCAGTGTGCACACATCGAGTATAACCGCTCTTGCAACGGCTTGTGTCGAGTGTGCACAAATCGAGTATGTGCCAGCGTAGAAGTACACCCAAACTTTGTTTTTGTTTTGTTCATGTTTGGTTTAGGTTTGCAGTTGTGTCGAGTGTGGATTGGATGGCCAGCATGGTACACCCAAAACTTTTGTTTGGTTTTGGTTGTTTGGTTTTCAGTTTGGATTGGTTTGGATTGGATTGGATTGGTTTGGTTTGGTTTTTGGTTTTGGTTTGGCTTGGTTTGGGTTTGCTTGGGGCTTGGTTTGGTTTGGGTTTGGTTTTGGCTTGGTTTTGGTTTGGTTTGGATTAAGTTTGGCTTAGCTCGGTTTGGGTTTCGTTTGGTTTGGTTCGATTTCGTTTGGTTTGGTTTGGGTTTAGGTTGATATGGAGTGGTTTGGCTTCGTTTGGTTTGGGTTTGGTTTAATTTAATGTGGTTTTTGGTTTGGCTTTGTTGGGTTGGTTTGATTTGGGTTTGATTTGGTTTGTAATTGTTTTGGTTTGGTTTGGGTTGGGTTGGGTTGGTTTGGTTTGGCGTGGTTTGGGTGTGGCTTGGCTGGGTTGGATAGGGTTTGGGTTTGGGTTTGGATTTGGTTTGGTTTGGTTTGGGTTGGGTTTGGATTTGGTTTGGTTAGATTTGGTTTCACTTGGTTCAGTTTGACTTGACTTGGCTGGGTTGGGTTGTTTGATTTGGTTTGGGTATGGTTTCGTTTTGGTATGGTTTGGCTTGGCTTGGTTTGGGTATGGTTTGTTTTGTTTTGGTGTGTGTTTGATTTGGTTTGGGTATGGTTTGGTTTGATTTGCTTTGGGTATGGCCTGGTATGAGTTGGATTGGGAATGGTTTGGTTTGGTTTGGCTTGGCTTTGGTTTGACTTTGGTTTGGTTTAGATATGGTTTGGTTGTGAGTTTGTTTGGGGTTTGACTTGGGTTTGGTTTGGTTTGGTCTGGGCTTGGCTTGATTTGGTTTGGCTGAGTTAGGGTTTGGTTTGGGTTGGGTTGGGTTGGGGTTGGTTTGGGTTTGGTTTGGTTTGGTATGCGCTTGGCTTGGTTTTGGTTTGGGTTTGGTTTGGTTTGGGTTTGGATTGGGATTGAGGTTTGGTTTAGCTTAGTTTAGTTTGGTTGTCATTTTGGTTTGAGTTTGGTTTGGATTTGGTTTGGTTGGATTGGGTTAGGGTTTGGTTTGATTTGGTTTGGCTTTGGCTTGGCTTGATTTCGTTTGGTTGAGTTTGGGATTGGTTTGGTGTGGGTTGGATTGGGGTTGTTTTGGTTTTAGGGTTGGTTTGGTTTGGTTTGGGTATGGTTTTGTTTTGGTTTAGTTTGGTTTGGTTTGTGTTGGGTTGGGGTTTGATTTGGCTTGGTGTGAGTTTGGTTGTTTGTTTTGATTTAGTTTCATCGGACCAGGTTGGGTAGAATTTCGTTGGTTTTTTTTTTTGTTTTGTTTTTTTTTAATGCTTTGTTTTGTTTGTTTTTGGTTGGCTGGTTGTTTGTTTGTTTGTTTTTTTTTGACGGTTTGTTCGTTTGTTTTTAGCAGCTCGGTTGTTTTCACTAGTCGGGTGGCAAAAGGAAACCCAGTTTGTCCAGATTAGGATTTTAAAGAATAAGGGTTTCTACAGCGGGATACATCAATTATCATCTGAACACTACTTCACTGTTGGTTGATGACTATCAGTCATGACTGTCATCACAACATTACTGCTGATTGATGACTATCAGTTATGGTTGATAAATAACTATCAGTCATGGTTGGTTGATGGCCATCAGTCATGGTTGATTGTTGGCTGTCAGTTATGGTTGATTGATGGCTGTCAGTCATGGTTGATTAACGGTTGTCAGTCGTGGTTGATTGACGGCTGTCGGTCATGGTTGATTGATGACTATCAGTCATGGTGGTTGATGGCTGTCAGTCATGGTTGATTGCTGGCTGTCAGTCATGGTTGATTGATGGCTGTCAGCCATGGTTGATTGAAGTCTATCAGTCGTGGTTGATTGATGACTATCAGTCATGGTTGATTGATGGCTGTCAGTCATGGTTAATTGATGGTTGTCAGCCATGGTTGATTGATGACTATCAGTCATGGTTGATTGATGGCTGTCAGTCATGGTTGATTGATGACTATCTTTCGTGGTTGATTGATGACTATCAGTCATGGTTGATTGATGACACAGTCATGGCTGTCATCACAGCATTACTCTGATAAGTCACTGAACCCCGTTTCACCTCTGTCTACTCGCCTAAACATGATGCTTTTTGGTTGTTGGTGTTGTTGTTGTCGTCGTCGTCATCGTCGTCGTCGTCGTCGTTGTTGTGTTGTTGTTGTTGTGTTGTTTTTGTTTGCCTGGTTGCTTTTTTTTTTTTTTGCCTTGTTTTGATTTGCTTTTGTTCTTGTTGTTGTTAATGGTTTGTCTATATTTTTTTTTTCTGTTTTTCTTTTTTTTTTTTTTTGCCAGTTTTTTTTCATGTTGTTGTTGTTGTTGTTGTTGTTGTCGTTTTGTGTTGTCGTTTTTTGTTCCATTTTGCTTACTTAAAATGCCAAAAATTCTGGTCTTCGATGGAAAGCAACGAAGCATATGTCCTAACTGCCCTCTTCCTGGTAAGGACGTCATCACTGACTGTGACATCTGACCCACCCCCCCTCTTCCTGGTAGGACGTCATCACTGACTGTGACAACATCTGACCCAACTGCCCTCTTCCTGGAAGGACGTCATGACAGACTGTGACAACATCTGACCCAACCCCCTCTTCCTGGTAGGACGTCATCACTGACTGTGACAACATCTGACCCAACTGCCCTCTTCCTGGAAGGACGTCATGACAGACTGTGACAACATCTGACCCACCCCCCCTCTTACGTCATCAAGGACTGTCATCATGGTAAAGTAGCTGCTGACCAGACGGCCATAAAATCGGCACTCGGCCATCAGTCTGACCGCTACCTAACAAGTGCAGGAAGAAAAGGCCAACATTCTCCATAGGCTGTGGGGGAAGAGGAATGACCATTTATGAAAATGGTGATACCAATTTGGTCACTGACCGATGGTAGCGATTCCATCCGAGAAAACGAGTGCTCATCTTTTACACAACGGAAAAAACACAGAGATATGAAATACTTACATTTGTAAATTTGAACAAGGCGGAGCAAAATATCATCACCAAAAAAAAGAAAAAAAAAAGAAAAAAAAAAGGAACAGTAGTAAATCTCAACGTTTAATCATAACGAAGAAAAAAAATCGAAAACAAAACAAAACGAAACGAAACAAAACAAAACAAAACGAAACAAAACAAAACGTACTCATCAAATCCCAACCCGACCCTCGCAAACGACAACTTGAATGTCACAACGCCCATGATGATGATGATAATGATGGTGATGATGATGATGATGATGATGATGATGATGATGACGATGAAGATGATACTAAGTGGTCTTTCAGCTGATAACCAAAGTCCCCTACAATCTAACAGCACCCCAACACAATGGTTACCTGCAGAACGGCCACGTGGAGGTGAAACGGACACGTCGGCTCAAACGAAACTTCGCGCGCCCGCTGCCAGCGCCTCGATTATCTACCTTGTCTTGCGTGCCTTTTTTTTGTCCTTCTGTTGTTTCCCTCTCTCTCTCCCTAGGTCTCTGTCTCGCTGGTTCCCGGCGATTCAGTGGCCAAGGTTGATAAGAGGAGGAGGGGTTTTCTTCGCTGAGGGCAGGCCAAGACGGACGAGCGGCGAAGAGCAAGCAGGTGCCCGCCCCGTTGCGACACTCGCCGAGCCCGCGTTTTGCCCACCCGTTGACCGTCGGCCAGACATCGGAGTCCGCGCGCAGCGCGTGGGCCGCGTGAGGGCGTTGCAACCAATGGACAACATCGACACAAGAGTGTGTGTTGGGGGGAGGGGGAGTTGCCTTATTTTTTTTCCGAGGGGCGGGGATGATATTTTTTTTCTTTTTTTTCTTCTTTTCTTTCTTTCTTTCTCCCCCCCCCCCCCCCCCCCCCCCCCCCTCCAGCACGTTTTCAGGGGGGTGGTTGTCCCACGATTCCTTACTAGCAGCGGTGACGACTTTGGGGGGAATGAAGGGTGGGATGGGGGGTAAGGGTGGGAAGTGGGACTTGTACAGGATGTGGTAGATCGAGACACCTAGAGGCATGTTGGGAGGGAGGGGGATTGAAGATTGGGGGGGGGGGGGGGGGGGGGGGGGGACGCTGCCACACTCCTACTGAGGCAAAGGGTTCAGCAACTCACTAACAGCCTGAAAAAAAAAAATGACGGGAATAGATAAGACAGTGATGGTGAGATGTGCGTAAGGCCACCTCTCTCCCTCTCCCTCTCGGTCTGTCTGTCTGTTTCCCTGTCTGTCTGTCTGTCCGTATTTCTGTATGTCGCTCTGTCTGTATTTCTGTCCGTCTGTCTTCCTGTCTTCCTGTCTGTCTGTTTCAAAGTCAAGTCAAGTCAACTAAACTTTATTATCTCAATTTGAGAAATTAATTTGTGGTCACAACATTCACAGCAAATAAACAATAATTTAGTCACATTACCCATTTTCTCACATATGACATACATTCATATAAAGGAATTTGGATTTCAATTAAAACATCTCCTCGGTTCATAAAATCAATGGACAGGGGAATAAAACTTTGTTTAAATCTGACAGTTTTGCATTTAACCGACCGATCGATATCTTCGTCCTGACTGAAGGAGGGCATACTGATTTGCAAGAACGTGGGTCTGGTCACACGCAATCTTCTTCGCTTTACAAACAACACGGCACCTGTACAGCTCACTCAGACTTTTTTGTCTCTCACCAACGATTTTTCCTCCCACGTTCACCACTTTCTCAAGCACATTTCTACTCTTCACAGTCAACCCACCATACCACACACATAAATGAGAAAGTTAAAACAGATTCCAAGAAGCATGAATAAAATGTCCGAAGAATGTCAGTATTCACATGAAATGATCGCAGCTTGCAAGACAATATAATCTGGTTTGACATTTTTTGTGGACATACTCAACATGGGATTTAAAATTCAGCTTATTATCTATAAAAGTTCCTAAATATGTGTATGATTCAACACGTTCTACTTCAGCACCTTTGATAAAAAGTGGTGGTACAGCTTTTGGATTCTTTCTAAAATCAATCAACGTTTCTTTCGTTTTTGTTACATTCAGATCAAGATAGTTATGATCGCACCAGTCAACAAATCTTTGAACCTCCTTGAAGTAAACAGAATCAGAGTTGGAGAGATCCATAAGTGCTGAGTCATCTGAATATTTAATGTACAAAGTTGAATCACTTCCTGAACAATCATTTGTGTACAGAGTAAAAAGCACAGGTGATAAAACAGTACCCTGGGGGTGCGCCAGTTGAAATGACTCTGGAAGACGAAACAACAAGTTGTTCAAGACTGATTAAGAGCCCAATTGGACATTTACTTTAACGTCTATGTTATTTTCCCCATCTTGGTGGTAGTTGCTTTTTTAGTGTTCTTTTGAAGTTTTGAATTCAGTTATGTGGAGGTTTTTTTTTTTTTTTTTTTTTTTTTTTTTTTTTGGGGGGGGGGGGTTGTTTTTTGTTTGTTTTTTTAATTATTATTTATTTTATCTAGGCCTAATTGCATTATACATACCTACGTACGCGCCCAAATTCAACACCAACCATTCGCATGCATACACCCCAAAAACACCACATGCACACACACTTACATACTGTCTAAGATCACTGTTAGGGGATAGACGTTGCCATTGCTGATGTTTTGTGGGTTCTCGTTATGTAATTTTAACCTATAACTCCAAAAATTATTTAGAAAATGAAAGTTTTTAGGGTGGAATGTCAGATTATCTAAGGAGTTCCTCATGCCCCTCTCCTCCATGCACACCCCAAGTTGGTGTGTGTGTGTGTGGGGGGGGGGATGCTTTTATGTATGGAAAATATGTATGGAAAAAAAGGATAGAGTGGATAGCTTATGAGTGGGTGAGTGAAGCGGTGGAGATGTATGTACTGTGAATGGGCTCAACATTTTGAGTTAAACCTGGGGTAGCCATGATAATAAATAAATAAATGCTTCTCAAAATGAACCTATCATATAGCTTATAGTCTCCAAAGAGGGAGACCATCTCCAATGGGGAGAAAGCTCACTAACATATAACTCCTGGTCAGATACCGGTATTTCGAAACCTGATTGTTTCTCCTCAGTGACCGCGGAAGTGGTAATTGACTCCTCTGCCTTTTCGGTTTTAAGAAGAATGCTATACCAGAAAAAGGCTGGTGTGCAATACCACCATAGTATGTTTGTTGAGTTTTCAAAAACCTAACTAAAGGTGCCACCTAAGAACAGATGTCCCTCTTTGGAGACTATAAGCTTGCTGAAGGTCATTTTTTAAGCATTTATTTATTCCCCATTCACCCACTCAAGTACATACTGTCAGTTAGGCAGAATCATCTACCACTGCAGATATGAAGGCTTATCACCCCTATATTTCTACAATCTGAGACATAAGAGCAAGCTTTGTTTATAATTCAATATTTTCTTGCAGTCATTGCAACACCTAGCTGCTCTGTAAGTTCTGGAACGGTGCTCGGTACTTATCCTTGGAATTCATTGTCTCATTGTATTATATATATATATATATATATATATATATATATAGAGAGAGAGAGAGAGAGAGAGAGAGAGAGAGAGAGAGAGAGAGAGAGAGAGAGAGAAGATTTTACTGGCGATGTAAAGAATCCTGGAACACGAAAAGAAGAGTGAGCGCTCAAATGCTGATTGGAGACAAATGCGTGTAACAGCGCACTTTTTAGATTGCATTTACACCCTAAAACAGGTTCCATCTGTTGGCGAACAGTGACGGTTTGATCGGGACATGAAAATCCAGGTTCTGTATATAGAGCTATGAAGCAAGTCGTTAGCAGCGCTGAAAGGTTTCAGCGTCTGAAAAACTGGCTAGACTAAGGCCCCTCGGCATTATTGTAGATGTTTACCGAGTGCTTGCATCAGCTCAGATCATGTACGCCTTTTAATAGGACAGGGTAATTACATCCTGGAACGAGGAGGGGCGAAGAGGGGCATAGTGGGGGAAGGAAGTGTGTGTGCGCGTGTGTGTGTGTGGTGGGGGGGGGGGGGGGGGGGGGGGGCACGGCGCGCGTGCATCTCGGTACATCGCGTCATGTGACACATCAGGTCAGGATGAAAATGGGTTGGATGACGTCACTGCTGTGCGCCCACGTGATACACAGTCAACCGAGGGAAGTGTCATGTGTGACTTACATGCTTTCAGTAAATTATCTCCTCTGGGCAAGGGGGCATTTTGCGAAACTTCACCCCTAGATATATACACAGACACACACACACACACACACACACACACACACACAATTCCACTGAGAGGTGTTGGGCCCATTGCCGTTTAGTCACATACAGTGTCCATCCTCACCAACAGCAAATAGGTCAGACGGGTGAGATGTGTGTGTGTGTGTGTGTGTGTGTAGTGGGGGGGGACTATCTCAGGTTAGTGTGTGCAGGGGTCCCATGTAACACCGCACTCCAACCACTGGAAAGACACCTTAAAAGGAATCCAAAATAGATCTGCCAGATACCAGGGGAAAACAAGTTACAAGACAAAACACGACGCGTTTCGACCTCCTAGGTCTTCTTCAGGCAAGATAAACAACATTCAGGACAATGAAAGCGAAGACGTTCATTTTGCCCCCAGTTTGATAAGATAGAGAGAGAGAGAGAGAGAGAGAGAGAGAGAGAGAGAGAGAGAGAGAGAGAGAGAGAGAGAGAGAGAGAGAGCGCGCGTGCGTGCGTGCGTGCATGTGTGTGTGTGTGTGTGTGTGTGTGTGTGTGTGTGTGTGTGTGTGTGTGGTGTCTTTCTGTCTGTCTGTCTGTCTGTCTGTCTGTCTCTCATACAGATTCGTGTACAGATTCACAAAATTCAACTTCAAACATTACCCCGGCAAAATTAAAAACACACTTTCTGTCATTATCAGATATCCTTCCTCAAGCTGCACAGACCTTATGGGTATCTAATAAGTATACATATACATGTCCGACTTCCCTAATATCATTTTGCAAACAAAGGCTTGGATCTAGTGTCTCACACAAGATTCCACCTCCTAGTGCACATGAAGTAGGAATGCACACAGTGCAATTAAAGAATAATGAAAAAAAAAAAATCCATGGATCCTGATAAATACACCCGCATTTCTTCTCAAACTCGATCTACCTTACATTGTTGAGACTCTATGTACACTAATGTTTTCCCCTCAACCATTCGAAAAAATGCAAAGTGATCCCCCTTCAAAAATGAAATGATTCGTCGGATCCAAATAATTTCAGACCTGTATCCTTACTATGAATTCTATCCAAACCCCTCAAAAGATATACACGCACACGTGTCTAAGTTCATGGAGGAAAACAAACAATTTCACCCACTCTAATCTAGATTCCAATGCAATCACTCCTGCCACTCAGCATTATCACGAATGTGTGACTCGTGGCTTTCAAATATAAACCAATCGCAAGAGACAGGGATTGTCTTCTCTGATTTCAAAAAGGCGTTAGATCTTGTTGATCATTCTGTTCTTTAAAGGAAACTGTCTCTCTACTTGAACCACTCCTCGACAGTCTCATTACAATCATGTTTGAACGATAGGACTCAGTATGTGGTGCTTAATGGTACGACCTCCTCTTCAGACTTGTAAGACACGGAGTCCCACAAGGTTCAGTACTAGGCCCCCTCCTATTCTGCATCTCCATCAATGATTTACTATTGTCTATCAAAAAATCAATTATCAAATAACAAAAAGTCACAATAGATGTACTTGCTGATGGCTCGTCACTCCAAACAAATGGTAGTGATCTACAGACAATAGAAACTTCTCTCCAGGAAAGTCTGGATGACATATCAGACGTGTGTCATTCTAACTCCATGGTCATACATACACTCAGCCAAAACCAAATGTATGGTCATAGCTACCCGCCAAAAGCATCCATTGATTCCTCTTTGCCTAAAACTTCAGTTGAATAGCACTCCTATGAAACAGGTAGACGAACATCGTGTTTCAGGAGTAACGATAGATAAAAAAAATGAAATGGGAATCTCATCTCAAGAAAGTATGCAAGGTAATCTCAAAATACCTTACCCTTTTATCTCAATGCGCTGCATCAACAGTACTGTGCTTAAACTTTTTTTTTTCAATGCACACATAATGTCACGTATCAATTACGCTTCAACTGTGTGGGACGGGAGTAGTGATATCCACAGAAAAGGCTAAATTCTCTCAATACACGTGAAGCAAAGTAACTCCGTCCAGCCGTACCTCTAACAACAGATGAAAATCTAAAAGCGCTAAACATATTTCCTCTGAGTAAGAAATCGGAATTCATCAAGGCATCATTTATATTTACAATATCGACAGATGCTATGCCATGTTATATCAATGCCCTTTATTATATATATATATATATATATATATATATATATATATATATATATATATATATATATATATATATATATATATATATATATATATATATATATATATATACACAAATTGAATACCTCGTCTGGCTCGAAGAAATTCCTTCTTCCCTACCCACGCGTTGATCAGTACAAAGCAAGCCTAGCTTACCTGGACCATATGTCTGGAACTCACTTCCACCTGGTCTACACAATACGAATATATTAAAACGTTTTTTTTTTTTTTTCAAAAACATATACATGAATATGCTATGTCTCAATTACTTGACTATTCGATTAGAATCATTAGAGTCCGTTCGCAAAGTATTTTGTAATCCATAATTTGAATACACCTTCTAAACATACAACCTACTCACCTCTCATCTCCGGTCCCCCTCTGTCTACCATCCCTCTTTTTCCTCCCCCTACCTACTAGGCTTTGGCCTAAAATCTTCATCCTTGCGTATTAAAGTTCAATCACATGTGTGTGTGTGTGTGTGTGTGTGTGTGTGTGTGTGTGTGTGTGTGTGTGTGTGTGTGTGTGTGTGTGTGTGTGTGTGTGTGTGTGTGTGTGTGTGTGTGTGTGTGTGTGTGTGTGTGTGTGTGTGCGCGCGCACGGGTGTAAATGACACGTTTGGGTCCGTTTCTTCAGATACCCTTTAATGCAGCTGCTTTGTGAACTTCAAATGTTTTGAGAATGAGACCGACCGATTTCTTCACTGCTAGTTGCCTATTTTCCATTTCTTTTTCTAGTAATCGCGTTTTAATGTTTTAAAAATGTTATGTGAAATCAGTCATAAACTTTTGTACGGCATTTCTGCTATGTTCTGACACCCAGTATGGCGTGACAACTGTGCATTGAACACAGCCACACAGTATGGCGTGACAACTGTGCATGGAACACAGCCACACAGTATGGCGTGACAACTGAGCATTGTGAACACAGCCACACAGTATAGCGTGACAACTGTGCATTGAACACAGCCACACAGTATAGCGTGACAACTGTGCATTGAACACAGCCACACTGTATGGCGTGACAACTGTGCATGGAAACACAGCCACACAGTATGGCGTGACAACTGAGCATTGAACACAGCCACACAGTATAGCTGTGACAACTGTGCATTGAACACAGCCACACAGTATGGCGTGACAACTGTGCATGGAACACAGCCACACAGTATGGCGTGACAACTGTGCATTGAACACAGCCACACAGTATGGCGTGACAACTGTGCATGGAACACAGCCACACAGTATGGCGTGACAACTGTGCATTGAACACAGCCACACAGTATGGCGTGACAACTGTGCATGGAACACAGCCACACAGTATGGTGTGACAACTGAGCATGAACACAGCCACACAGTATAGCGTGACAACTGTGCATTGAACACAGCCACACAGTATGGCGTGACAACTGTGCATGGAACACAGCCACACATATGGCGTGACAACTGAGCATTGAACACAGCCACACAGTACAGACAACTGTGCATTGAACACAGCCACACACAGTATGGCGTGACAACTGTGCATGGAACACAGCCACACAGTATGGCGTGACACTGTGCATGTGAACACAGCCACACAGTATGGCGTGACAACAGTGCATTATCGTGTGACAACTGAGACAGCTGAGCATTGAACACAGCCACACAGTGTGGCGTGTGACAACTGTGATTGAACACAGCTGACATGGTGTAGCGTGACACACAGGAACACACCAGTAGTAGGGCGTGACAACTGATTGAACACAGCCACACATTGAACAACTGTGCCAACACACCACACAGTATGGCGTGACAACTGAGACAGCTGAGCATTGAACACAGCCACACAGTATGGCGTGACAACTGAGACAGCTGAGCATTGAACACAGCCACACAGTATGGCGTGACAACTGAGACAGCTGAGCATTGAACACAGCCACACAGTATGGCGTGACAACTGAGACAGCTGCGCATTGAACACAGCCACACAGTATGGCGTGACAACTGAGACAGCTGAGCATTGAACACAGCCACACACAGTGTGGCGTGACAACTGAGACAGCTGAGCATTGAACACAGCCACCCAGATTGACAACTGAGACAGCTCGATGTCTGCCTGCCTTTCGCTGGTGTGGCTGAAAGTTCCTGACCGCTTCACTTTTCAACTCCACGGTTCCTGACTCTGTTTTAAGAACACGCAAGACAACCCCGAAGATCTTTGCGCTTTAGCTCAATAATATTCTAGTTATCGCCCTTTTCAGCAGTCGACAGAAAAGCTGTAACCCAGTTAACCCGATGCTATGTTCGTCTAGTTTGGCTCTTGCTCTGAATTTTGATTGGTTTGCAATTTTGTTCCTCCTGCTGTTTGCATACAAAGCGCCTCAGATTCGATGCGTTGCGTAGCATTTCTTTTACAACTCTGGTTTATCTGCAGGATGTATATCATCGTTCTTTAGCTATGGGTCAGGTAGGACTTTGGGAAATGACTTAAAATGCTACTCCAGTGCACGAAATGTGAAGCTGAAGAAGAAATGAATGCTAACCGAGTACGTTTAAAGCGAAAACAACACATCTCTGCTTACACTTTGGTTCCAAAGTCAATGCGTAGGTCTTTCCCCCAGGAAGTATCCGGGGTGGGGGGGGGGGGGGGGGGGGGGGGGGGGGGGGGGGGGGGGTGTCTATGACAGATACTGCTCGAGGTCCATCTTGTAGCCAGGGGAGTGTGCTGCATGCTGCTTCCCAGTAAAGGAGAAAGCGAGGCCCTGGATCCACTCCAGGCGAGTCGTTGATGCCTGACAACAGCTTGAAATGGCAGTGTGGTGGGTCTGGCTGGGTACTGTGTTCATGGCACACGATGTTCGGTGTGGTGGGTCTGGCTGGGTACTGTTCATGGCACACGATGTTCGGTGTGGTGGGTCTGGCTGGGTACTGTTCATGGCACACGATGTTCGGTGTGGTGGGTCTGGCTGGGTACTGTTCATGGCACACGATGTTCGGTGTGGTGGGTCTGGGCTGGGTACTGTTGTTCATGGCACACGATGTTCGGTGTGGTGGGTCTGGCTGGGTACTGTTCATGGCACACGATGTTCGGTGTGGTGGGTCTGGCTGGGTACTGTTCATGGCACACGATGTTCGGTGTGGTGGGTCTGGCTGGGTACTGTTCATGGGGACACAATGTTCGCATTGTGTGTTCTTAACACAAGGCAAAACAGCAGTCTTGTGTTTTAGGTTGAGCACCAGTCGTGTGTCAGGTTGAACACCAGTTTTGTGCAGGTCCATGAAGAGAAGGGCCTAGGGCCCGAAACGTCGGGATATATAATCTCACCCTAAGGACCAGCTACCACATTCAGGTCAGTTTGATCCTTTTTTATTCCTATAACCTCTTACCGTCAGGAGATAAATCCGTGCGATGAACAGGCCCTCATACCTTCAGGAGGTAAACCAGTGCAATGAACATGCCCTCACACCTTCAGGAGATAAACCCGTGCAATAAACATGCCCTCACACCTTCAGGAGATAAATCCGTGCAATGAACAGGCCCTCACACCTTCAGGAGATAAATCCGTGCAATAAGCATGCCCTCACACCTTCAGGAGATAAATCCGTGCAATGAACAGGCCCTCACACCTTCAGGAGATAAATCCGTGCAATGAACAGGCCCTCACACCTTCAGGAGGTAAATCCGTGCGATGAACATGCCCTCATACATTCAGGAGATAAATCCGTGCAATGAACATGCCCTCACACCTTCAGGAGATAAATCCGTGCAATGAACAGGCCCTCACACCTTCAGGAGATAGGCCTCACACCTTCAGGAGATAAATCCGTGCAATGAACAGACCCTCACAACTTCAGGAGATAAATCCGTGCAATGAACAGGCCCTCACAACTTCAGGAGATAAATCCGTGCAATGAACAGGCCCTCACAACTTCAGGAGATAAATCCGTGCAATGAACAGGCCCTCACACCTTCAGGAGGTAAATCCGTGCAATGAACAGGCCCTCACACCTTCAGGAGTAAAATCCGTGCGGTCACACAGCCCATGCTCCCGTGACTTGAGACAGAAACCTGCCCGGTTGGTAAGTCCCTAATGCCTATTTCGCTCTCTGTTGAGATCTGAACCTACAATCCCTAGTCGTTAGTCCTGGGGTCTACCCACAGCGCCATAGTAGTGACTGACATCCTCTGAGATGTAACTGCTGATAGAGGCAGGCTGAGAGAATGGAACCCCAAACCTCCAGCTCTACGTTTGAATGTCACATTCTCCTTTCTTTCATGTTTTATAAAGTGGAAACAGGCGACGCTTCTGTTTCAATGCGCATTCATTTGATATGCACTTTGTAGGAACAGCATAGCTGATCGTTTTCAAAGGTGTATGTTGGACGTTCCATTGTGCTTTCATCATCTCTTTGTTCGCTTACATTTTTAGCAGCAAAAAGGGGAAAGTGCTGTGTGTGTATGCGTGCGTACGTGCGTGCGTGCGTGCGCGCGCGCGTGTGTGTGCGTGTGTGTGTGTGTGTGTGTGTGTGTGTGTGTGTGTGTGTGTGTGTGTGTGTGTGTGTGTGTGTGTATGTCTCTTTCTGTTTCTTTTTCTGCTCCTATATAATCATTCCTACCTTTTTGAGCGTTGTTGGTTACCGCTTTTTCTGTGTTCCTATTTCATTAATTCATTTTTTCATTCGCTCATTCTTTGACTCGCAATTCTTCGGCCTGCCTCTGTCGTCCTCTTTGTCCTTTTGTCTTTCCATTTCCGCTCCCGCCCCCCCCCCCCCCCCCCCCCCCCCCCCCCCGGCCCCCTGATTCATTGCTGCTCGATCACAACAAAGGAATATAAAGTAAAATAACAAAGAAAACAATGTTCATGTTCCTCTATTTGTTCATTCTATCTTTTCTATCTTTTTCAGTGTATGCATTTTTTATTTTCATTTCTACTGTTTTTTCTCACGTTTCCTTAGTCTTTCGGTCGTTGTGTATCTGATTTATTTATCTTATTGTTCCATAGCAAAAAAAAAAAAAAAAAAAAAAAAAAAAAAGAAAAAGAAAACCTTCGTTTTTTTGACTCGCTCAATCATTTTCTTCTCGTCTCTCTCTCTCTCTCTCTCTCTCTCTCTCTCTCTCTCTCTCTCTCTCTCTCTCTCTCTCTCCTTGAATTCTTTGCGGCTCCATCAAAACCGGAGACATGAACAAAAACAGAAACAAAAAATTCCATTCATTCCTTCTTTTTTTCGTATTTTGTCTTTAGTCTGCCTCTATCTCTTTTTTTTTTTTTTCTGGGTTTCATTTTCTCTGCTTTGCTCTTTTTAACTTTGTACAGTGTTACGAAAAAGAAAAAAAACGAAAGAAAGAAGAAAGAAAGAATGAATGAAAAGAATGAAAAGAAAGAAAGAACAAATAAAAAAAGAAAGAAATTAACGAAGAAAGAAAGAAAGAAAGAAAGAAAGAAAGAAAGAAACTGCATCATCAACAAAGGATATATTCACACAGAGAAAGAAAGAGAATGACATGAGACGGAGAACAGCAACAACAATAATAGAACCAAAGAGGAAGAACAAGAAAGAGAGGACACACATGACAACGTGTTTCTCAACAGCTCCTCTGGTTCAAAGGGCTGATCTGAAGCCGCCTGCCCCCCCCCCCCCCCCCCCTCTCTCTCTCTCTCTCTCTCTCTCTCTCTCTCTCTCTGGGTGTGTGAACAACACTTAGGGTATCATGTCGCTCCAGGGAATCGCCAATTAACAGGTCCACCTGTACAGGTACCATACTTCTATCGTATTCCACAGGACAGCAACGACCCAGGTGCTCAGGTGTTTGAATGGTCCTTCACAGGTGTAGGGAAGAGTTAGCACACCTTACCCATCCGCATGGATACAGTCTCTCACCTGACATTGCCACAGCGAGAGCTACTACACTCCTGTGTAATACAGTCTCTCAGCTGACATAGCCACAGCAAGAGCTACTACACTCCTGTGTAGATGCAGTCTGTCACCTGGCATTGCCACAGCAAGAGCTGCTACACTCCTGTACCGATACATGTAGCCCCCAGGATGAGCCAGTCGATAAGGTAGCCCACGCCACTACCACCGCACATCGTAGTCTCAGCCGTTGGAATGACTTTCCACTGTCTACTGCACGGGCACTGTCCCCGCGTCTGCTACAGCAAGAGGCCAGGCCCCTACCCATCTTCACAGTCTTCTGTTGTACACATAGCCCCTACCCCATCTTCACAGTCACCTGTTGTACACATAGCCCTTACCCATCTTCACAGTCTCCTGTTGTACACATAGCCCCTACCCATCTTCACACAGTCGCCTGTTGTACACATAGCCCCTACCCACCTTCACAGTCTCCTGTTGTACACATAGCCCCTACCCATCTTCACAGTCTCCTGTTGTACACATAGCCCCTACCCATCTTCACAGTCTCTGTTGTACACATAGCAACTACCAACCTCCTCGGTCTCCTGTTGTACACATAGCCACTACCACCTTCACAGTCTCCTGTTGTACACATAGCCACTACCACCTTCACAGTCTCCTGTTGTACACATAGCTACTACCCATCTTCACAGTCTCCTGTTGTACATACAGTCGCTACCCACCTTCATAGTCTCCTGTTGTACACATAGCAACTACCAACTCCTCAGTCTCCTGTTGTACACATAGCCGCCGCTACCTCTTCATAGTCTCCTGTTGTACACACAGCCACTACCATCTTCATAGTCTCTTGTTGTACACATAGCCATTACCCACCTTCATGGTCTCTTGTTGTACACATAGCCACTACCCACTTCCATAGTCTCCTGTTGTACACATAACCTCTACCCACGTACATAGTATCCTGTTGTACACATAGCCACTACCCAATGCCACTTATAGTCTCCTGTTGTAAACATGATCACTACCCAATTCCAAAAATAGTTTCCTGTTGTACACATGACCACTACCCATTTCCACAGATAGTTTCCTGTTGTACACATAGCCACTACCCACTTCCACAATCTCCTGTTGTAAACATAGTCATTACCCACCTCCACAGATAGTTGTCTGTTGTACACATAGCCACTTCCTACCCCCACAGTCTCCCGTTGTACACAGAGCCACCACTCACTTCCATAGTCTCCTGGTGTACACATAGCCACTACCTACCTCCATAGATAGTTGTCTGTTGTACAGATAGTCACTACCCACTTCCACAGTCTCTTGTTGTACACATAGCCACTACCCACTTCTATAGTCTCCTGTTGTACACATAGTCACTACCCACCTCGACAGATAGTTGTCTGTTGTACACATAGCCACTATCTCTCTCCACAGATAGTTTCCTGTTGTATACACTGGGTCGCACCGTGTGAGAGATCCATAAGCTTTGCACGAAGATGTCATTAAATTGAATTAATCGTAGGTGTTGACATTACGAGCAAAACTCTTTCCAAACATGCCCTTTTGTGTCCGAGCTTTCTTAATATCACACACACACACACACACACACACACACACACACACACACACACACCGAGACAGACAGACCGACAGACAGAGAGGGGGGAGGGATGGGGGGGGGGGGGCGGGCGGGGGGGGGGGGGGGGGGGGGGGGGGGGGACAAAGAACAGCATGTTCTCCAATGTTTGGTCAAGCTGACGGGTCCTGCAGCAATATGCACCAAGTCACACAGAGACATACTGGGTGAACTTGATTCTGTCTCAGCGACCATGACAATGAAGACGATCGATGTGTGCTCGCTTCCAATCATCCACTCAGAAATCGTAATCAGGCGACGGTTGAATCGGATGGCCGGGCCCCTCTGTGCCATCTGTCCTCCTAGCAGCTAGCGAATTGGCCTACAAGCTAAGAAAGCAAAAATAACTACATCAACAACACTCACGGGAAGTGCGCGCGTGCTAGCGCGCATGTGGGCGCATCCATGACTTCAGAAAAGAGAGAGAGAGAGAGAGAGAGAAGAGGAGAGAGAGAGAGAGAGAGAGAGAGAGAGAGACAGACAGACAGACAGACAGACAGACAGACAGAGACAGACAGAGACAGACAGACAGACAAAGAAAATGGGGGCAGAATGGGTGGTGAGACAGAATATGCGTTATGTCAATAATGGCTCTTTTGAAATCATCACCAAGCAAAGGTTGGAGGAAGAGACGTGGAGGGGCGGGGGGTGGGGGTGGGGGGGAGGAAAGGCGGGGGTGGGGGGGGGGGTGGGGGGTGGGATTTACTTAGAGCCTCCCTAAACAACATGATTTCTTTCCAAGAACAGAATACGTTTGGTTGAGCAGGATACTGAGAGTGCTAAGAAAGATCCAGAGACCGTCCAGCGCCATTTTACATTACACTTCAATAAACCAACTCAGAGATGTGAGGGCCTCCACTGCTGACAAGTGAAGGGGGCTACGACATCACTGTAGTTTTTTGGGGTGGGGTGGGGTATGTGTGTGTGTGTGTGTGTGGCAGGGACTGTTTCTGTCGCTGCCACAATCATGACGTGTCTGTCTGTGTCACAATCATCTTCTTTTCTGTCGCTGCCACAATCATCGTGTTCTGTCTGCCGCAATCATCGTGTTTCTGTCACTGCCACAATCATCATGTTTCTGTCACTGTCACAATCACCGTGTTTCTGTCACTGTCACAATCATCATGTTTATGTCTGTATCACAATCATCGTGTTTCTGTCACTGTCACAATCATCATGTTTCTGTCTGCCACAATCATCGTGTTTCTGTCACTGTCACAATCATAATGTTTCTGTCACTGTCACAATCACCGTGTTTCTGTCACTGTCACAATCATGTTTCTGTCTGTATCACAATCATCGAGTTTCTGTCTGCCACAATCATCATGTTTCTGTCACTGTCACAATCATCATGTTTCTGTCTGTATCACAATCATCGTGTTTCTGTCACTGTCACAATCATCATGTTTCTGTCTGCCACAATCATCGTGTTTCTGTCACTGTCACAATCATCACGTTTCTGTCACTGTCACAATCACCATGTTTCTGTCACTGTCACAATCATGTTTCTGTCTGTATCACAATCATCGTGTTTCTGTCACTGCCACAATCAGCGTGTTTCTGTCTGCCACAATCATCGTGTTTCTGTCACTGCCACAATCATCGTGTTTCTGTCTTCCACAATCATCGTGTTTCTGTCTGCCACAATCATCGTGTTTCTGTCACTGTCACAATCATCATGTTTCTGTCTGTATCACAATCATCGTGTTTCTGTCACTGCCACAATCATCGTGTTTCTGTCTGCCACAATCATCGTGTTTCTGTCACTGCCACAATCATCGTGTTTCTGTCTGCCACAATCATCGTGTTTCTGTCACTGTCACAATCATCATGTTTCTGTCTGTATCACAATCATCGTGTTTCTGTCTGCCACAATCATCGTGTTTCTCTGTCTGCCACATCATCGTGTTTCTGTCACTGCCACAATCATCGTGTTTCTGTCTGCCACAATCATCGTGTTTCTGTCGCTGTCACAATCATCATGTTTCTGTCTGTATCACAATCATCGTGTTTCTGTCACTGCCACAATCATCGTGTTTCTGTCACTGTCACAATCATCATGTTTCTGTCACTGTCACAATCATCGTGTTTCTGTCACTGTCACAATCATCATGTTTCTGTCACTGTCACCATCATCGTGTTTCTGTCACTGTCACAATCATCATGTTTCTGTCTGTATCACAATCATCGTGTTTTCTGTCACTGCCACAATCATCATGTTTCTGTCACTGTCACAATTCTCATTTCTGTCACTGTCACAGTCACTATGTTTCTGTTTCTGTCACAGTCACAATTATCATGTTTCTGTACTGTCAAAATCATCGTGTTTCTGTCTGTCACATCATTTTGTTTCTGTCGCTGTCAAAATCATCGCGTTTCTGTCTGTGTCACAATCATCATGTTTTTGTTTGTCACAATCATGTTTCTGTCTGTCATATCATCATGTTTCTGTCACTGTCACAATCATCATGTTTCAGTCTGTGTCACAATCATCATGTTTCTGTTTGTCACAATCATCATGTTTCTGTCTGTGTCACAATAATCATGTTTCTGTCACTGTCACAATCATCGTGTTTCTGTCACTGTCACTATCATCGTGATCATGTCTATGTCACAATCATCATGTGTCTTTCTCTGGCACAAGCTTTGTGTTTCCGTCTGTGTCATAATCATTGTGGGGTCATGGGTACTTGTTGCAGCATGTCCTGGGGTCACATGGAGTCATGGGTACTTATTGCAGCATGTCCTGTGGGGTCACATGGAGTCATGGGTACTTATTGCAGCATGTCCTGTGGGGTCACACGGGGTCATGGGTACTTGTTGCAGCATGTCCTGTGGGGTCACACGGGCTCATAGGTACTTGTTACAGCGTATCCTGTGGGGTCACACGGGGTCATGGGTACTTGTTACAGCGTATCCTGTGGGGTTACACGGGGTCATGGGTACTTGCAGCGTGTACTGTGGGATCACACACGGGGTCATAGGTACTTGCAGCGTGTACTGTGGGGTCACGCGGGGCCATGGGTACGTGTTGCAGCTCGTTCTGTGGGGTCACAGGGGGTCATGGATACTTGTTGCGGCGCGCCATGATCCGATGCCTTGTGCTGCAGCCTCGTGGCCCCTATAGCGCACGTGAACCTCGGGCACATTGTGCGCACAAGAGAGACTGCTCTTATGGAGGGGAGGAGGAAGGGGTGGTGAATACTGTGTCTCACTGACGAAAAGGTGCTGCTGATAGACCAGTGAGTGAGAGAGAGAGAGAGAGAGAGAGAGAGAGAGAGAGAGAGAGAGAGAGAGAGAGAGAGAGAGAGAGAGAGAGAGAGAGAGAGAGAGAGAGAGAGAGAGAGAGAGAGAGAGAGAGAGATGGGGGGGGGGGGGGGGGGGGGGCAGGGGATATAAGGGTTGAAAAGAGGAGATGGCGTATTCACATCTGTCACAGTCGGTTGTCAGACACGTTCTGCACAAACAATGCCTGCAGATAGACTGATCGGCAGCTCTGACGTAACGGGGAGGGGTGAACAACAAACACACCCACAGGCCACGAGTTTCACGTGCCTTTCTCTCCATATCCGTGTGCGCCTTGGCTCGATGTGACACCTGGCAACTGTGACGGACACTCGGCACGATACACGGCACAGTGATCTGGAACTCGGCGGCAGAGGGCTGGCTGGCAGTAAGTGGTGCCTGTTAACCTGCAAACGACGACAGGTCGACTACTCCGGCCTTTCATTTCCACAACACTCAGTTCTGGAAGTGCTACCTTCAGCATGCTTTCTAAACTTGATGAGATTGCTCCAACGGCTTTTTTATGGATAGAGAGTCTGCAGAAAGCAGCTCCGTTTTAATGCTGCTGCTGCTGCTGCTGCTACTGCTGCTGAGTCTTGTTTGTCGGATGCCAAGCAGAGAGAGACGGAGAGAGGGGAGGGGGAGGGAGGCATGGAGTGAGGGATGGGAAGGGGTGGGGTGAAGAAGGCGAGGGGCAGGGGTGAGGGAAGAATAGCAGGGTGAAACGTGACTCGCAGTGCGTGAGCAAAGGCAGAGCAATGACTGGGAGTGTCACCCAAACACTGAAAAGAAAGACACTGAACAATGACTGGGAGTGTCACCCAAACACTGAAAAGAAAGACACTGAACAATGACTGGGAGTGTCACCCAAAACACTGAAAAGAAAGACACTGAACAATGACTGGGAGTGTCACCCAAACACTGAAAAGAAAGACACTGAACAATGACTGGGAGTGTCACCCAAACACTGAAATGAAAGACACTGAACAATGACTGGGAGTGTCACCCAAACACTGAAAAGAAAGACACTGAACAATGACTGGGAGTGTCACCCAAAGGAAGAAGAAAGACACTGAACAATGACTGGGAGTGTTACCCAAACACTGAAAAGAAAGAAACTGAACACTGAAAACAAAATGAAAGACACTGAACAATGACTGGGAGTGTCACCCAAACACTGAAAAGAAAGACACTGAACAAAGGAAGAACAACGATTGGGAGTGTTATCCAAACACTGAAAAGAAAGACACTGAACAACGACTGAAAGTGCCACCCAACACTGAAAAGATAGATAGATAGATAGATAGATAGATAGATAGATAGATAGATAGATAGAGAGAGAGAGAGAGAGAGAGAGAGAGAGAGAGAGAGAGAGACAGACAGAGAGAGTAGGTTCATTCATTGGAAGATAGATGTGTATGTATGTATGTATGTGACGTCAGACAATGGAGACCGGAGCGGCTGTGCCTTCACGTCGCTCTGCTTGAATTTGCTGTCTGCCGTCCATCCGTGGTCACTGTCCTCGATAACACAGTCAGTCCAGCAATGCAAGCGCCTGGCCATTAATTGCTGAAGCGAAAGCTTCCGTCAGAGCTGCGCTTCGGAGTGGAGTGATTCGGCGTGTGGTAGACCCAGTCAACGACCATGAGCAGCCCCTGCCAACGGGTCAACACACAGTGCCACTGGACTTTGCCAACCTGGAGACATGGGCGCCATTTGAAGGAGTAGTCCACGACGCCCAGTGGGCAGACTTCGAACGAATCGAGCGGCTGTTTCGTGAGTCTATCCGAACGAAGCATGCAGATGCCGTCAAGTTTGCTCACGGGGATTTTCGACCGTGGCTTCGTCTCCTAGGCAAAGTTCAGAACGTCCTCCGCTTTCTGGAAGCGCAGCGTGACGTCAACCCTACTATGACGCCAAACGAAGAGGCGTCACAAGCTCCAGATTTAGAACTTCGCGTTCTGAGATTTATCTGGAGAGCTGTTAACAAGTTTCCCATTCAAATCGCCGAACAAATCAGTATGGATCGGAGAAAGATGAGTTGCGGCAGAAAATCGAAAAAGCTCTTCACTACATTAATCACACCATCTTCCCAAGTCTTAGGAACACTTTAGACATATGCGTGAAAGACAGGATCAACATAGTGCGCGGAGCGTGGAAAAGCATGAACTAACGCAGCTTTGGTTAGATAATCAGAACGTGCCATTGAGATCATCAAGAACGACAGCAGATCAGAAGCACGACCCACTTGTCCCATTGAAGTGAACGTGTTGACGGCGTTTTTCCAGCAGAAAGAGTGAAAAGGTATTGGAATATCCCTCCCCCCTCCGCCCTGGCCTGTCAACATCGCTCCTCTTCCTCCTGAAGAAGAGCTGCAGTTGGACCCGTTCACCGAGGACGAAGTGATATCTGTGGTGAAATCGCTGAAGAATAACACAGCGCCTGGATATGATGGAGTTGAATATTCTTTTCTGAAAAAAAACATCTGCAACGTCTGTCATTACCTTTGACGGCAATATTCAACATTTGCTGGAGAAACAAAAAAATTCCCACTGATTGGAAACATGCCACGATCACTTTACTTCCCAAAAAAAGAAGGGAATGTGATGCAGCCTGTGATTGGAGACCTATTTCCTTGTTGACGTCTTTGTACAAGATCTACATGAAGTTAGTGCAAAGGAGGCTTTTACCATGGATTGTTTCGACCGGAAGGCTGTCATCAAAACAGAAGGGGTCTGTCCCCAAGAAACGGCCTTCAAGAACACGTATTCTGCTTGAAAACCGCAATTGAACTTCAAGCATGTATCAAGTCAGTTCTACACTACTTTCGTTGACATCAAGGACGCCTATGGGAGCATTGATCACAGTGATGTTGGATGCGATGCAGAGCGCCGGCTACCCCCAGCACATCATCGACGACGACGGCGGATATCTACACCAACTCTACATTCCAGGTGCAGACGGGAGACACGTCCACGCCCAGGATTACCAGGCATCGTGGCATTGTGCAAGGCTGCCCATGGTCAGCTGTTGTCTTCATTCAGGCGTTGGACCCGTGGATTCGGTGGATGGAGCAGCCGTTCACACCAGCTTCAATGCCTTCTCCATGTCAGCATACATGGATGATGTATGTGCCAGTGCTCGCTGTGAGGAGAGCTTACAAGAAATGATAAAATAAGACGGAAACCTTCCTGCATTACACCGGAATGGAAGTGAAACACAGAAAGTGTGCCACCGTTCATGCACAACGCACAGGAAACAACTGGGCTTCTACAGATGTGACTGAGAACGTCCACGTGACGCTACAAGGGGAAGATATACCGATGTATGGAAAAGATGAGCCGTACCAGTATCTTGGATTTCAAACAAATCTGACTGGAACTTCTGAGAAAGAGCAACTAGCACAGGCGAGCGAGGAATTCGAAAGAACGCTAGAAAAAATTTCGCTTTCACCTTTACCATTGTGCAAGAAAATTGATGCTGTAAACGTCATGGCTTCTTCAAAATTGAGCTTTTATTACAGCAATTCAAAATTCACAGAAAAACTTCTGAAGACTCTGGAAGATAAGATAGTTGATTTTGTTCGCATTCATCTCAAGCTAAATTCTTCTACCAATCGAGCGCACATGTTCCTTCCCCGAAAACAAGGCGGCCTTGGTCTGTTGAAACCAAGTACCATGTACTACGCCAACGCATCTCATTCCTGATCTCTGTTCTCAACAGTGATGACCACATGTCAGAATGGTAGCGCGCAACAGTTTCCATCTCCACATGGAAAAGAGAAAGTGCCTCACGCAGATCCAGACGACAGCAATTTTGGAGGATATGCCACAGACTCCGAAGGGAAGTTAAGGAAAGGCAGTAAGGTCAACTGGTCACGGTCTTCCTTCGTTGAGCTCCATGAGCTGTGTGTGCGACTGGATCTAAGGCTGGAATTCGATGAAATCAGCGACAGTTTCGGAGTAGTACTCCCAGCTTCTGAGGATGGAGTAGTTCAAATGCGCTACAGTAATTCTAAACAATTGTACAGCGCAATCAAAAGAATGCAAATGGACAAGGATACGCACCATTTTCAGCAGCTGCAACAACAAGGGAGAATCATCCGGGTTGCAATTCCGGATGCGGCAATGACCCACTCCATAGGACACCTCACCAACACCAACGTCAATGACCAAATAACCAGGTTCATCAGCAAGGGACGTCTACAGCTGCTGGAGACCAATGCAGTGAACAACATCTACTATCCTGATACTTACCGGAGAGAGTGTGCTTTGTGCGGGTTTCGTTCTGACACAAATTCCATGCCTTGAATGGATGTCGTCAACTGAGGGGCCTCTACACACAAAGACACGACAGATGCGTTGAGATCATCAGAAAGGAGCTACAGAAATGCATTGCGACGGATTTTGTGGATGTTTTTTCAAAATAGGCCTGTCTCTATAAACGGTGTTGAAGATCTGCCAAGGCTGAAACCTGATCTATGCTTCATCGACCATCGAAACTCGGTGGCATTCGTCATCGAGGTTTCAAACCCATTTGACGCATTCATACAAACATGCTATGAGGGCAAATTCAAAAGTACATGCCTCTTTGCTATGCTCTTAGTGATGCCGGATTTAGCACGAAAGTGGTTGTTCTTGTAATAGGTTCACTAGGCATAGTTCATAAAAGAGTGGTTTCAGGACTTTCAATGTTAGGACTGCCCATAAAAAATGTAAACAACTCGCAAAATACTTGAGCATGTCTGTCATGATTGGGTCTAGGCGTGTTTGGTCAAGGCGGAATCACCTCATGAACCAGCATTGAAACTGACAGATGTTGACTTTCAAACTGTGCTGTAAATAGTATCAGCTGACTAAAGCACTGACAGACAAAGAACGTCATAGATAAAACTACGTCATAGGTTAAGAGACAAAAAAAAAAAAAAAAAAAAAAAAGTAACCGGCCGTGTTACACAAGGAAAACGTTTCAACTGAGCAAAAAGCTAGAGAAAACAAGATTACGACAGAACTTGGATCTAATTGATCACTCTCCCTCTCCCCTCAACACACACACCACACCCCACACATACCACATCCCACCCCATCCCACCCCCCACCCCCATATCCCCCACCCCCACCTCCACCCTCAACCTCCGCCCCACCCCCCACCACACACACACACACACACCCACAAACCTCAAAACTGAACAGGTAGACTGTCATCGCTGTCTCAGTAGTTGACGTACACACACACACACACACACACACACACACACACACATATATATATATATATATATATATATATATATATATATATATATATATATATATATATATATATATAATTGTGTTGCTAACCAACAATAATTTTTAAAAAGTGCTCAACCGGGTTGGGAGCGGTATCTGTTAAAACTTTGATAAAATGTAAGTGATAAAACCTACAGCGCTGTTTCTTGCTGGTGCAGTCGTCAGGGGGTATATATATATATATATATATATATATATATATATATATATATATATATATATATATATATAATGCTGAACAATTAAGTAGTGAGAGAAAACAAGTGCAGGTTACAAATTCTTCAGTCATTATAGTAATGACTTGGCAAAGATTTGAATTAAAAAAAAAAAAATGAAGATGAAGATAATGGGGGAAAATATATCATAAATATGAGAAACCCTTCACTAGCTTCCTGAGGAACCATCGTACTCCCATTCGAAGGCAGATCTATTTGTATTGCTGAGAGAGAGAGAGAGAGAGAGAGAGAGAGAGAGAGAGAGAGAGAGAGAGAGAGAGAAATTCCAAGGATAAGTAACTGAGCACCATTCCAGCAATTTACAGAGCGGCTTGGTGTTGCAATGGCTGCAATAAATGTTGAATTATAAACAAAGCTTGCTCTTATGTCTCAGATTGAAGAAATAGGGAGAGATAAGCATTCATATCTGCAGTGGTAGATAATCCTGTCTATTTCTTAAATATGGGACACAAGAGCAAGTTTTTGTTTATAATTTTATATATATATATATATATATATATATATATATATATATATATATATATATATATATACATATGTGTGTGTGTGTGTGTGTGTGTGTGTGTGTGTGTGTGTGTGTGTGTATATATATATATCGAGAGAGACAGACAGACAGTCTAGACAGACAGTGAGATTTCCTTGGAGGCAACACTTAGAACAGCTGGACAGGAGAAGAAGTGCCGTCAGAGAGGTTTGTTGGTCTTGGGCTACCTACACTCTGAGGGGGGTGACCCTACCCACCTCATGATCCCTGTCCACCTCATGACCCTGGTCCCCGTCTCACCTCATGACCCCTGTCCACCTCATGACCCTTATCCACGTCATGACCCCTATCCACTTCATGACCCTATTCACCTCATGACCCCTATCCACTTCATGACCCTATCCACCTCATACCCTTATGCACTTCATGACCCTGTCCACCTCATGACCCCTATCCACTTCATGACCCTATTCACCTCATGACCCCTATCCACTTCATGACCCTATCCACCTCATGACCCTTATGCACTTCATGACCCTATCCACTTCATGACCCTATCCACGTCATGAACCCTATCCGGCTCATGACCCCTATCCACCTCATGACCCTACCATTCTCATGACCCTGTCCACCTCATGACCCGTCTCACCTTCTGACCCCTATCCACCTCATGACCCTATTCACCCCATGACCCGTCTCACCTCATGACCCTATCCACCTCACGATCCTATCCACCTCATGACCCTATCCACCTCATGACCCTATCCACCTCATGACCCTATCCACCTCATGACCCGTCTCACTTTCTTACCCTATCCACCTCATGACCCTATCCACCTCATGACCCTATCCACCTCATGACCCTATCAACCCCATGACCCGTCTCACCTCATGACCCTATCCACCTCACGATCCTATCCACCTCATGACCCTACCCACCTCATGACCCTATCCACCTCATGACCCTATCCACCTCATGACCCTACCACACCTCATGACCCTGTCCACCTCATGACCCGTCTCACCTTCTGACCCCTATCCACCTCATGACCCTATTCACCCATGACCCGTCTCACCTCATGACCCTATCCACCTCACGATCCTATCCACCTCATGACCCTATCCACCTCATGACCCTATCCACCTCATGACCCTATCCACCTCATGACCCGTCTCACTTTCTTACCCCTATCCACCTCATGACCCTATCCACCTCATGACCCTATCCACCTCATGACCCTATCAACCCCATGACCCGTCTCACACCTCATGACCCTATCCACCTCACGATCCTATCCACCTCATGACCCCCACCCACCTCATGACCCTATCCACCTCATGACCCTATCCACCTCATGACCCTATCCACCCCATGACCCGTCTCACCTCATGACCCCTATCTGTTGTGTTTTGTTCATCAACCATTCATGTCATTGAATGAAATCCAAGTGTGCTTAGATGAAATATTTGTTTGAGAACTGTTAAGTTGCCATATATTTGTTCAGCCCCCCAGCAACCAATCATATTTCTGTTAAATAATGTCAAGGGACATAATGCTAATATGTAACATCTCCCCTCTTCAGCTAAGTACTACATTTACACTAATCTACATCTATGAAAGCATGCGTAAGTTTAAATTGATAGAAGTCTGATTATCCTTTAGTGCGAACGATCCAGTTAATAACACATAAACATTCATCAACAATAACAAACACACATTACTGAACAATGAGTATACAAACAATGCTGCATTGATATTCATTTTTGATTATCTGCGTAATCAAAATATTCTTTTTGATTCTTACTAACATTTCTTTTTCATGTTATATAGAATTCTTTTTCACCATCTGAAACCACCTGCTTTCCTTTATCACAAAAATCAATGTTCTTAACTTGAAAGACTGTCTTTTCCTCACAAGAATTAAAAACAAATGAATATAAAGAATATATTCATTCATTCTCTCAGGCATTCTCACATTTCTATCACTTCATGTTGTGTGTGTGTCCAACTTTTTCACTCTGGATGCGTTTTCCCTGTTCATTTCTTTTGTCTGTTTGTTTGGAACAGGCATCTTCTTCTTTGACTTCTTTTTGTGTTGTGTCATCTGATTATTTGTACCGGGTTCATTTTCAATGCCAGGTCAGTGTAATATGTCTCTGGATTTATCTGTTTTGTGTTTGACTTTTTGCTTTTGTTCTGTTTGGTGTTTGTACTTTCATTCTGTTTGACTTGATCAGTGTTTGTGGTGACTGTGTCTTTTAATTTCATCAGATCTCTTCTGTTTCTCCTAAGTCTACTTGTCTCAGTTTGCACATTGTTAGATGTCTAGGTGCTTGCTATATCTAGTTTGCTACTTCATCACTTTAGCTGGAGTCCATCTATGCTCCATTGTCATTCAAATTCATATATATATATATTATATATATAAACAATAAAATATCCAGGAATAATACCGAGCACCATTACCAGCAACTTACAGAGCAGCTAGGTGTTGCAATGACTGCAAGAAATAGTGAATTATAAACGAAGCTTGCTCTTATGTCTCAGATTGTAAAATATGGGGGGGTGATAAGCCTTCAACATTCTGCAGTGGTAGATGATTCTTCCTAACTGACAGTATTTGCACTTGAGTGGGTGAATGGGTCTTTAAATGCTTCTCAAAATGAACCTTCAGCAAGCTTATAGTCTCCGAAACAGGAGACCATCTCCCAATGGGTATTTAAAGCTCACTAAAACATTTATTCTCTCCTGGTCAGATACCACATTTCGAAACCTGATTGTTTCTTCTCCAATAACAAAATGACTCTGGATGCGTTTTCCTGAAAGTTCATAGTCTCCCGAAATTTTGTCTGTTTGTTTGGAACAGGCAAGCTCCTCTTTAACCTTTTCGTCAATCTGATTTTAACCAGGTTCATTTTCAAGAAAGTGTCAGCTCTGGATTTATAATTTTGAAAAACTTTTGCTTTTCGGTGTGCTTAAACTTTCATACTTGATCAGTGTTTTGTGGTATGTTTGTTGATTTCATCAGAAAAAAAAACTCCTAACCAAAGGTGCCACCTAAGAAGCAATAGAAAATCATGAAAGAGCAAAACAATCCATGTACATTTTTTCATGTGAAAATAGAAAATATAAAAAATATAACCTCTTAAGACACAAGTGCTGAGGGCCAGTTCTAGAATGAATCCGCAAGGGGGACTAAATTATAATAAAACAATAAATTCCAAGGATAAGTACCGAGCACCATTCCAGCAACTTACAGAGCAGCTAGGTGTTGCAATGACTGCAAGAAATATTGAATTATAAACAAAGCTTGCTCTTATGTCTCAGATTGTAAAAATAGGGGGTGATAAGCCTTCACATCTGCAGTGGTAGATGATTCTGCCTAACTGACAGTATGTGCTTGAGTGGGTGAATGGGAATAATAAATGCTTCTCAAAATGAACCTTCAGCAAGCTTATAGTCTCCGAAACAGGAGACCATCTCCAATGGGGAGGAAGCTCACTAACATTTAACTCCTGGTCAGATACCGGTATTTCGAAACCTGATTGTTTCTCCTCAGTGACCGCGGAAAGTGGTAATTTGACTCCTCTGCCTTTTCGGTTTTAAGAAGAATGCTATACCAGAAAAAAGGCTGGTGTGCAATACCGTAGTATGTTTGTTGAGTTAAAAAAAAACAACTAACCAAAGGTGCCACCTAAGAAGCAATAGAAAATCATGAAAGAGCAAACACAAGGTACATTTTCTTGTGAAAAGTAGAAATATATAACAAAGCTTGCTCTTATGTCTCAGATTGTAAAAAATAGGGGGTGATAAGCCTTCATATCTGCAGTGGTAGATGATTCTGCCTAACTGACAGTATGTGCTTGAGTGGGTGAATGGGGAATAATAAATGCTTCTCAAAATGAACCTTCAGCAAGCTTATAGTCTCCGAAACAGGAGACCATCTCCAATGGGGAGGAAGCTCACTAACATTTATAACTCCTGGTCAGATACCGGTATTTCGAAACCTTATTGTTTCTGGTGTGCAATACCGTAGTATGTTTGTTCAGTTTTTCAAAAAACAACTAACCAAAGGTGCCACCTAAGAAGCAAGAAAATCATGAAAGAGCAAAACAAGCTACATTTTCTTGTCCATGGTGAAAATAGAAAATATAAAAAGATAACCTCTTAAGACACAAGTGCTGAGGGCCAGTTCTTGGGAATGAATCCGCAAGGGACTAAATTAATAAATAAACACTAAACATTTCCAAGGATAAGTACCGACACCATTCCAGCAACTTACAGAGCAGCTAGGTGTTGCAATGA
>JADBJO010007303.1:75000-115376 GCA_016801955.1 Conus betulinus | reverse complement strand
TCACACACATACACAAACACCCATATGACTTCTGTTCATTATTGAGTATTTAATACATTTTATGTGAACTGATTGGGAGAAACTTAGCAGAATAATTGGCACACTCAACCCAACATTGCTTTCATCAGTCTTAAGCATGTCGATGTTTAAATTAATTGTGTGTGTGTGTGTGTGTGTGTGTGCCTGTGTGTGTGTGTGTGTGTGTGTGTGTGTGTGTGTGTGTGTAAATGTCTTTGAATGTTGAGATCCTTAAGACTAATGAAAGCAAGGATGTGCTCACCAACATTTACTCGGGGGAACAAAATATGAAAACGTGTGAGGACACTTAAATGACCAGTAAGATAGAAGAACAGTGGATGACAGTAAAGAATAAGAGAAAAAAACATGAAAACAATGTTAAAGGAACATGTGATGGAAGAGTCGAATATAATTGATGAAAAAGGAAATTACTAGCAGATATTTTTTTGCAAAAGTTGTACAAAGGAGCGAAAGGCCCCCATCAAACACGCATGCATGCACTTGCTCACAAGTCCACACACACACACACACATAGCTACACACGAGATCAGACAAACACATGCGATGACAGATGAAACAAAAATATAATTCTCAAGAAGCCATTATCATTTGTTCTGTTACTGTAGTATTTGCAATAGCATACCAATGATGGGCCCTTACAAACATTTAACAGTGAAACAACCCGTTGTTTGCACAAACAGTAAAACTGAACCTGAAAAATCTTCAAAAGTTTAAGTACTGTGTCTGCCAAACATGAACAGACAAATCACCAGACAAAATACGACGCGTTTCAACATCTTAGATCAGATGAGATAAACAACACACAGGGCAATGAAAATGAAAAACAACCAGTCACTTGCCTCATAAAATTTGGAGCAGGATGGGCGTTGCATGAGCATTCAACGTCATCTTGATGAGACAAGTGACTGCTCGTTCTCCATTGGCATTGTCCTGAGTGTTGATTATCTTGCCTGTTGGCGGATGTAGTACATAAACTTTTAAAGATTTGTTTAGGTTTCTGCCTGCAGTCGTCTCACTTTGCAAACTGAACCCGACAGTAAAAGTTAAACACGAGAAAACACAGAATGTGAGTGACATGTATAGTCACATCAACAAATCCGTTTCATTGTTCAGTCACATGACCAGGGTTTGACCCATGGTCGTGTGCACTGAACTCCAGTTCACACAGTAACAACACCACCGCTGATGAAGACGGACAGACGTCTGTCGAAAGCCCTAAGTAAGCTTATATTTCCCAGCTGAGTGACCTGTCTTAATCCGGTAGTCGTTAAATCCATTTCAGAAATCTTTATTTTTACCATCAAATCTTGATGAAGATGATATACACAAATACAAAAACATTCCCATTTGCAATCATACAGACCAAGATGTGCACAGGGAGGCACTTGAACACATGCCATCAAATACACACATAATCTGAAAAATCTGCTTATCAGGCAACTTTCTTAATTTGGTATATAGCTGCAATCTTTGCAACAGGGTACCAAAGATAAACAAAAGCAAAGACTGAACAAGTAATGCTTACAAAGGCTTACCAGTGATAGGCTCTTGCAAAGATCTGTTATCAAAACAATCCATTAATTAATATTAAGTGAAAAGAAAACCACTAAGAATGATAAGAAATGCAAGATATCGATGAAAAAATATATAACTATACTTCTTCAATATCGCAGAGAATATTTCAGTAGGTAAGGCTGAAACAGCTCGCAGATCATCTCCCCACTCCTTATCCCTGCCCACCTTATCACATCCCCCTGTCCTGTACTTCTACCTGCCCTGCCACGCTCCCCCCCCCCCCCCCCCCCCCCCTTCTTGCTAAAAGAAACAAACACAAATAGCAAAACAATACATCCAACCTACCCCCAGCCCTCTCTTCAAGCACACACACATTCACCCCATCTTTTCCTTGACAGCTTCGAAGTCCGTCAACATCCTCACCGAAAATGGCAGGAAACAGCGCCAAATCATACTAGCTAGCGATTTCAACTGTCCGGATGTCAACTGGAAAAACACCACACAACGCACTGTGTGTGTGTGTGTGTGTGTGTGTGTGTGTGTGTATAATGTCAGCAGTTAAATGCATCTGTTATAGAGTCAATTTACTTCAAAACGAAGAACACAGAAACCACATAAAGCTTAAAACATGTTGCACGATGGCTTACATTTACTTCGAAAGGAAGAAACACAGAAACCATGTTAAGCTGCAAAACATGTTACATGATCTCGATGTTTGAGGGCAAAAGATCTGGATAAGTACATATTCTTCTCTTTGAAAACAGTTTTGGTTTTGCATTGCTAAATAGATGTGTTAGCAATGTTGAGGCAGTTTATTCTTTGTTTATGTCTACAATTGATTGACTGCACTTGGCAGAGACAGTCAGACCATGTGCAACATAGTGAAAGGTTTGATTTCTATAGAAATGCAATTATCATTATCTGAAACCTCTCTCAACATCACAAATGGAAAGAAACTTCAAGGAAATCATGAGCAAATTTAGACCTGGTATGTTAGAATTTGCGGTTCATAAGTTTGGGAGGTTGTCAATTCAATAACGTCAGAGCCATTTACTTGCGGGATTGTTTTGCCCTGTCCGTCTCTTACCAATGTTGAGGGTTCTGTGGGTGTGTCTCCCAAGAGTTCCCTGACCAACACCGCAGATGTCTGAATCAAACTGAGTCAAGTTGGTGCCATAATGCATTATGAAAATGAGCATAGATACAGCCTTGTCATGCAGTCTCAGATCAGAAGAGAACTCCGTCGCATTATCTTCACTGTCCCCATCGGTCAAGACAAAAAATTACCTCAAATTCTGTGGCCCTAAATGCCCTGCTGAATTGGTGACCTCAGTTTCAACTTTTTTCCCACCTCATCCTACCCGAGCAGTGTCAGGGTCATCGGTATCTGACCTCAGTTTCAATGTCCTCTTCCGAATCCATGAGGAGTTGTGTCAAGGTCACCGGTATCATCAAGTTCCTGGGGAATGTTACTGGACACACACGGTGGCATCCTCTGAAGGGAGACACTCACTCACGCTGGCTCCACGACTCAGCAATTGCTGTCATCAAGAGGAGCTTAGTTTGTGGTGTCCTGCCTATACTGGATTCAAGAGGGTACCACTGAACACTGGTATTGACTGCTCGCTGGGAGATTGTCAGAGCTGGGACTATGATGGGACCTTGTGGGATGTACCTGTGGACAGGGAGCTGGAATGGGCGGTGCATCAGGGTAATGCAACCCATGTGGCACAGAAGATGAGACTGCAAAGCCCCCCCCCCCCCCCCCCCCCCCCCCCCCACCCCTCCACCCCATCTTAGAAAAAAACAAAGTAACAAAAAAAAAGTATATTTGCAGTATCTGCAGCCATTGCGTCATTCACCAACTTTTAGTCTGACCCAGCATCGCAGCTGAAAAAGCTCCATAAACTGAACTGTACATGTACTCCTCTTGATGAGACAAAAAATAATTCTAGACTCACACCATCCCGACACCTCCCATTCCCTAAAATTAAAAAAAAAAAAAAAATGTATACATAAAAAACAAAAAGATTACCATATGATAGTGGGTGTAGATTGATAGTTTCAACAGGAGACATAAACATTTAACCCATGCACTTAAAATAGTTCATTCACTCACACACACACACACACACACACACACTCTCTCTCTCTCTCTCTCTCTCTCACTCTCTCTCTCTCCTGCTGTCTCTCAGACATGTGGTATCTGTCAAACAACTCTTTCACAAATTGCATCTGTTTATTATGAAAACCAACAAACACTGTACGGATATAGTTGGCACATGCATAGTAGTAAACAATTAAGCATTAACGATACTGTTTTCATGGACATGGCATTCCTAAAATAGGACACAAACATACAATCACCCACATATACATGCATCTAGGCACAAGATTAAACAATTAAGAATAACAGCACACAAGTTCCATATTACTACATACAAGAATTATGAAAGCTATGCATAAAGAAGAAAAATAAAGCAAAACAAACATGTTCCACACAAATCTAATTGGTATTCCTAATTTGTGTATATTGTAATACTTAAACCACATTAACTTTTCAGGATAAACTGCCATGAGCAATGCATCAGAACACATACTGATTGACTGACTCCAGTTTCTTGTTGGATTTAATCACTGGTTTTACGAACATATGAGAAAACATTTTAACAGAACGCTATTAAATTTGTGAAACTGGAATATTTTCTCAAAAGAATTGGACAGGAGAAAGAGTAACAACAATAAACACCAGATAAAATAAAAAGAAAAAAAATCTTTCCCCCTCTAATCCTTTGTTTACCCCCTTCTAATCCTTTGTTTATCCCCTTCTAATCCTTTGTCTACACACTCCAGTCCCCTCACCATCAATTCCCCTCCACCTAAATTCTTTCTCCCCCCCCCCCCCCCCCACTTCCTCCTTCCATCCTACACACTTCTATCCCCCTTCCCTTTTTTTTCAGACAGAGACAGACACACAAAATAGAACACATATTGCGAGAACAATTCAAACTGAACATTTAAAAATGAAAACATGTATACAGACTTTCCTCAGTATCCACAGGATCATCGTTCAAAAATACAACTGTTTAAAAACAACAATAATATATATATATATATATATATATATATATATACACACACACACATAATACATATTGGCATACCTATTTTGGAAGGGAAAAAAAAGCATGCACGACTGAACTTTGCAGAGATTATAATGTTTCAACAAAGATCTGGTCTTTGGATATGTTGAGATAATCTTGGCAATTTTTTTTTTCAAAGCAGAATGAAAAAAAACTGTAAGACAATTGCACAGATATCATCAAAGCACAGAAATTTTCAAGTAAGTAACACAAACATAGTGTATTCTGGTCAATAGAAATTGCTGGGGGCAAGAGTTATCTGCTTGTGTTAATCAATAATTTTGCATTACAAACATTACCTTTAAACAAACATGGTAGAGTTGGAACAAATAACCTGCTGGTGACACAAAGCAACAAGGCAAAGAGGATCATTCACCTGACAATGATAAATCACTTTCTTTTCAGTTGTAACATGAATGATACCAAGCCCAATTAAAATGAATGAAAATTCTCTTACTTTAGGGTAACTCTTTAGTGCATGAGTTATGTTTCATCTGGTTGCATTTTGAGGAATGTACCAATAACAAAAAAACAAAATCAACTGCAACTGTCACAAATATGTCTCCAAAAAGATATTTCAAAGCTTTTTTTTTCCTATCGTATATATCATTTATTATTTCTCTCTAACAGACCATATCCAAACATACAAGCAAAAACAAAACTAAAAGAAAAATCCATTTCAGCAAATACAAATCAGGAGAATTCTTCTGGCTGTTTCGACTTTCAGTTTGCCAAGACTTCATCGAAACCTCCTCTGTTTCCATGGTGCCATCGGCACCCTGTTTCTTGCTCTGTCTGCGAAGGCAGTTGATGACATCCAGCAATCCCTTCCCCTGTTCTCTGGAAGCCTTTACCACTTGATGCAGAGGACCGTCTCCTAAGCTGCCACCCAACAACAGAAGACGACAGAGATTAAATAAAAGGACAACAACTGGCAATACCAATGAAAATTCCACAAAGATGGCTGTAATGAAAGTAACAGCTTCTTACAAACTGCCTCCTCTCTTCTCTAACTGTCAAGATATAAACAGCAGATCAGAAACAGAAGTATGGACCGAAAACTGTATCCTGTACTTTGATTTTGTAGACTTCTCATCTACTGTGCTCTGTTCTCAAACAACTACTCATCTGTCATGTGACACATGCAATGTACAGACGGGAACAGAAAACATAAGAATAGCAAGTCTACTGTTGTCAAAAATAGTATACAAGCTTCTTTGCGTAGTTTACTGGAATTGTAGTGAGGGCCAATGATTGTGTCTGAATGTGTGCAAGTTGTTGTGTTAAGCTGATGGCAACAGCTGTCAAAAAACTGGTGGGATTCAGTATGAGCTAGGTTTCATTTATGTTTCATTTTGAAGAACGTTCAACAAAGATTTATAGTTTATAAAGTTTTTTTCCCTTGTATTTACATGTATGAACTGAAGTATTAAAACCCAGATACTTACAAACAATTTTTTGAAAAAAATGTGACTGATGATGACTGTTCAAGCAGAACTGGTACATGTGACCATCACAACTGTACATTGGTTTTCACAATATTTTTAAAAAGTAAAGAAATAGAGAGCAAGAGAGTGGCAGAATTTCAGTTATCACTACTTGCCTAGAAAACTAGAATTGAAGTATTAAGCTGCCCAAACAACACAACAAACATTAAAGAAACAAGCCTTGATGCATAAATTTTCTTCATCAGGCAATATGACAAAAATAAACAAGTAAAGGACGTAAACATGTAACATGTTTACGTCCTTTGCTTGCTTATTTTTGTCATATCTTATTTATTTTTTTGTCCGTCACGGACAGAAACAAGTGTGGGTGAATGATTTTTCAGTTTCAATGAAAATGATGAGATGGGATGGAAAAAAAAAAGAATATTAATTTCAAATCCTTCACGGACACCATTACGGATCACTGAGTTCTGCATTTTGAACAGAACCAATTGCTCATACCTGTTTCGAGTTGACTTTCATCCCCTAAATGAAGATTCCTAAGTGAGTAAAGTCTTCAGCAGTTGGGACAGTCCTCCCACAGCACTGAACCCATTCCCTGCCTGGGACGAATAACGCTTGTCCAGAAAATAAAAAATCGCAATGCCCGGGACAAGTGTGTCTCGCGTAACTTCATCATGGAAAGCAGAAAATCTGAAGACGACCGTCTAAAATGTTCTCACCTCTTCTACTGTGTCCAGGAACGGTCCCTTTCTCTTCATGCGAGCAGCCAGCTGACCATATGTTATGCAAATTGTGAGTTGAGAGGTTTACAACTGATAAGCATATTCAAGATGGCAGCTCAACCAGGCACTTCATTGACACGTCCCATTTTCAAGCGTTACACTGCGCTTGATGTTTTAGATGACGTTCTACTTGATAAAGAAAGTCATGGAAAAGACCTTTGAGGATCGGATCCTGATACTAGCGATGAGGAGACGGATGGGAATCAGCACCATCCACTTTTATCAGAGATATATGCTGGTGATGACGTGGCTTCATTGTTAGTAGCACATGACAGCAGTGAATACAACGCCGTTAGCGAGGGTGACAAAGCGGAAATAGCCAAACCCGTGTCATCAGCGACTTTACAAGATTATTATGTGAAGATGAGTGCCTGAGTATTCAATCTGGTCTTAAAACAAGATTCCCTGTTGAAATACATTTGACTTGGTGCCCAACCCCCTCTCCCCCCCCCCCCCCCCTAAAACCCCACCAACTGTTTGTGTGTACATGTGGTGTATGTGTGTGTGTGTGTGTGTGTGTGTGTGTGTGTGTACATGTGCTAGTGTATGAGGGTATGTGCCTATGTATGTGTGTGTGTGTAGTTAGGTATGGTGTGGTGTGGGTGGTGTGGTATGGGTGTGGTGTGGTGTGGTGTGGTATGGTGTGGTGTGGTGTGGTGTGTGTGTGTGTGTGTGTGTGTGTGTGCCCAAACGCGCATATGTATGTTTGTGTGTGTGTGTGTGTTTGTATGAGGGTGTGTGTGTGTGTGTCATATGGAGATGTGTGTGTGTTTGTGTGTGTGTGTGTGTGTGTGTGTGTGTGAATTATATTCCTTTTCTTTAAATGAAAAATGTTGACATTCTGTTTGTAAAGTTTTCTTAAATGTCAGTACAACTATGGGCTAATCTGACAATGAATTGGTTTCAGTCAGTCAGTCAGTGTGTGTGTGTGTGTGGTGTGTGTGTGTGTGTGTGTGTGTGTGTGTGTGTGTGTGTGTGTGTGTGTGTGTGTGCATGCGTGCGTGCATGCGTGCATGTGTGTGTGTGCGCGAGTGTCTGTGTTTTGCTTACTTAAGAAATTAATGAAAATCTAAGGTCAATAATTTAACAAATAATGCAGGTTTTGATTTATGTGAAAAAAGTAAGTTCAATTTCTGTCACGTTCCACCCACAAAAATCAGACATCACATCTTCTTTTTTCAAAACTGTTTTGTGAACATATCACAACTGTCGTCGCAGCAGTCATGTTTGTCACTTTTTTAAAATGCATTGTCCTCACACTGGGGCTATAAGTGTAGAGGCGTGTCCCCTTGTTGGTGGATTGGGGATCCTAAAGCTCTGTGCTTGGGGGGGTGCACTGGATGATACGGAAGAAGGTGCCGCAAACCAACACAGTCTAAAAGAAGGAAAACCTGAAGTCCAAACCCGCACTGTCTGGTTTACGTTAGCCCAGTATTAACAAGGTAACCAGACAACCATGAGCTGCTCTAAAGTCGGAATTTTGTTGTTGAGACCAGCGGGTAGATCTCCCGCAGTGTGACATGCACAGGAGAAGACCAGACACTACGCATCTCGCCCGTTCCAGCCATGCAGACTAATCCTCCATGGCATGGTGTTCGTCCTGTGGTTCACCAGGCGGTGACAGCACCGGGCCTCCAGCCTCAAAGGGGCCCAGCCACATCGACTGGAGTTGCAACACGACCCAGTCCAGTTCAGGTGGGATCTCTGCAGCAGAATGCGGACTTCACCTTACTAAACAGCTCGAGGCTATAGCATGGCCGGGAATGCAAAAGAAAGAAAGAAAAATGCTTTGTCTTTGATAAACAGCTTCCACGCAGTAGCAGGAAATCATTCTCTGTTTTGACATCAATCATGTCATCACAACAAAGATTTTTTTTTTTTTTTTCCCTTTCTTAACACATGCTAGCAATACACATGAGTAAAATCCTCCCATTCCCCATGAAATGAACACCAAAAGCGCATGGGGTTCAGGGGGCTGCTTTGGGTCTTCATGACTGTCTATGGGTGGAGTCCCTAGTCAGGGAATTAGGGGGAAAAAAAAACACATTCAGATGAAACATTTCGTACTTTTGACAAGTACGCTGTGCTCAGTTAGAGGCAGCTTACTTCCTTTTCACTCAGCAGTCCTGCAGACCACCACTGGCAATGTTGTTAAAGAACAAACTGCTGAGGGCTGGACAAGTTGGTTCTTTGTAAATTATATTCTGAGTTCACCAGTAATGGGCAGAGGAGAACAGTCAATATGGATGCAAGAAAGTTTTTATGTTGTGCACCAACCCAATCTGTTAGCTTTGATAATGACCACACAAAAAAAAAAAAGTATTATTTTTCATGGAGACAGTGGAAGGGGCCACACAGCTGAACTGAATGCAAGTATTAACTTGTACATTTATGAGAGGTTTCACTATCATGAAACTCTAATAACAACATCAGCTGCCTAAAGTAAAACTCCAACCCACCCCACCCTTCCCAAAACTTTCAGCAAAGAGAGAGAGAGAGAGAAGAGAGAGTGAGACAGAGAGAGAGAGAGGAAGGAGAGAGAGACAGAGAGAAGAGAGAGAGAGAGAGAGAGAGAGAGAGAGAGAGAGAGAGAGAGAGAGAGAGGAGAGACAGAGAGAGAGAGAGAGAGAGAGTCAGACAGACAGAAACAGAGAGAGAGACAGAGACAGAGAGAGAGAGAGAGAGAGAGAGAGAGAGAGAGAGAGAGAGAATGTATGTTGCTTACAACCCAGCCGACTGCAAAGGGTCATATCAGGGCTATCGACTCAATGAAGTCGACCCTAAAAGAGATAAAAACAAAAAGAATAAACAAACAACTCAGTAAAACATATTTTACATTTGGGAAAAAAAAAAAGCCTGAATTTCATTAACATCTTTCTTCCAGGGGAGGGAAGCAAATAACACCCTATTCATATTACGTATATAATGAATTGTTTATCTAAGTAAGTAGATTTAGAGGAGATTCCCCTAAACAGCAATACACAGATATACAACTTGTTCTATCTATAAACAAAACCATGGATTGTGACTCTGTTTTGTAACTTCTCAAGGATGTGTTTTTTCATCCTTTTTGAGATTTGTCTACTTGGAGGACTTGAAAACACCTTTGGAATGGGGATGGGAAGCTTTGTGGATGTTTTCTTTTTGTTGTGAAGAGAATGTCAAGAAAACATATTTTTCAACCAAGTTCATAACTTCATAGTGTATAGCCTTCATGTGATGGTGCATACATATCATGTTCTTTTATTGTAAACAGTTGAAATTTGATTGGTAAAATGTTTAGATTGACACATATGCTCAAAAAAGCATTAAAAAAAACATACTTGCAATCTTGATTCATTAAGTTGATGTGGAGTTATGACCACATTAAAAAATGCCAGATTGTCATTTCAGTGTCAGGACCAGATGAAAGCTACCTCTTACTTGCGTAAATTTGCAATTTGATGGTCTATCTGTGTATGTTTAAAGTACTGTCAAAGAGGTCCCTACTTAGACCTGACCTTCTACTGCCAATTTGAAATCCAGTGCTTTGGTGATTTCTACAAATCATCCAGTTATGACCCATGTTCTGGTAAAAAATAAGACAGTAGAAGATCTGCAGCATTACAACTCTTGATCAATTATAAACAGAAGCAATGAGCAATCAGTGTTAACTAATTCACAAAAAACATGTTCAGTTTAATTTCCTCATTTCTTCTTGGAAACACTACATAGGAACATCTAAAGTAATATGAAAACTTATGTCAGCAGGCTAATTTACTGAGTTTGAACCTGAATGAAAAATGTGTTCATATGAAAGTCAAGAGTCCAATATTTTCACAATATTCTGGTGGTAAAATGATTAAAACAAAAACCACAACTGCCTCTTTAATTGTTGGCGATGATAAAGGTATACAAACTTGACTGCTGAAAGGTCTACTCTCAAGATTGGCACATGCTTTTTTCAACTACAGTATGAGGTTCACTTTGCAAAAAAGTTTGTTGCATAGATTTAATGTGTAAAAAAAACTTTACCTATTCAAATCAAGTGCCATGGGCAGAAAACATGAGACATCACTGATGGGGCTGCCTGATTTCTTCCAGTATTAACAACATTAATCGAAACTTAACCAAAAATTAGCATACAATCACTGTTCAACGTGACACCAAGGGCATTCCAGTCACAGATGGTGGCTAAATACTAAAGTTACTTCTATAGCACTTGCATTCTGTCTGGAATTGTCCAGAATGCATGTTACTGAAAGAATGAGAGAAACAACAATGACATATAATGTGCATTATGTAAGATAGCATTCTCTGTTCCACAGAGTGGGGATCAGATGATTTCGACTGAAAACATCTTTGCCAAAATCTCCTCATCAACTCAGTCAGACGATCTGAGGTGATGATATATGCACTAAATAACCCTGCCAGGTTGATTTGAGAGCTACACTGGGTAGATAGATCTGACTCGCATAGAACAGGCAACTCATTCAATTGTTCTACTGATGTCCTATTTGAGAGAAGTTAAGCAAAAACAAAAAAAAAAAAAATTTTCCCATTGATTACAGGCGATAATGCCCACTTTGAAGGATTTTGTGGATCATCAGATCATTCATCTTTACTATTTGTGAAATATTTGATATACATTTAGCTAAAAATCATGGCCTACCTTAACCTGTTCCCTGCCTGGAACGTGTAACGCACGTCCTGAAAACTGAAAATCGCTACGCCCGGGACGTGTGTGTCACGCCGTAACTTCGTCACGGAAAGCTGAAAAATCTACTTGGGAGATGACCATCTAAAATGTTCTCACTTCTTCTGGTGTCGTCGAGGAACGGCCCCTTTCCCTTCACGCGAGCAGCCAGCTGACCATATGTTATGCAAATTGCGAGTTGAGAGGTTACAGCTGATAAGCATATTCAAGATGGCAGCTCAACCTAGCACTTTGTCGACGCCTCCCGTTTTCAAGCGTTACACTGCCCTTGATGCTTTAGATGACGCTCTAAAGTATCAAGATAGTGATGAAGAAGACCTTTGAGGATCGGATCCTGATACTAGCGATGAGGAGGAGAAGGATGGGAATCAGCACCATTCACTTTCATCGGAGACACGTGCTGGTGATGACGTGGCTTCATTGTTAGTTGCACATGACAGCAGTGAATACAACGCCGCGAGCGAGGGTGACGAAGCGGAAATAGCCGAACCCGTGCCATCAACGAGCATTGCACGCCCTCCTATCATGACCGGAGAGAGGGTAGTGGACATGGTAGGGGCTAGGACGACGGCGCGGGTCCTGTGGAAGCGGCCGGGGGGCGTGGCATGGGGCGTGGTCAGTCCCAGCCTTGGTGGTGTTTTCATTGGGAATATTAGTCAAAAATCAACTGTGCCAATTTTAGGCTGCACAGAGCTCCAGTCTTCAGTTCCTTCATGACCAGAAACCGGATTCAGGCAAGTGGCTCTGTTTTTCTTTTCTTTTTTATTTTATTTTTTTTTTTTCATTTTTGTTTGTTACTATAGTCTAATAGATTCTTCATTCTTCCACTATTTATTTTCTGTATTTCTCTTCTTTCACATATTTCGCGCAAATGCGCACATGGTGCCTAAGCATGTATGTTTATTTCTGTATGCAAGTTTTCCATATTATTTTGTTCATTTTGTAAAGCACAGAAGCACTCATCCACAGCAGTTTTTTTTGTTCTTTTTTTTTCGCGCCATTGTGGTGTTTTTACATTCATCTGTGTGTGATGCTGTTAGTGCGTGTTTGTGCATATGTGTGTTCATGTGTGTGTGTGTGTACTCGTGTGTGTGGGGTGTGTATTTTGTGTGTGTGGCGTGTGTGTGTGTGTGTGTGTGTGCCCATTGTGGGTGTGCTTACTGTTGTGTGTGTGTGTGATGTGCGTGCGTGCGTGTGTGCATGTGCGTGTGTGTGTGTAAATGTGTGTTCGTGTGTGTGTGTGTGTGTGTGTGTGTGTGTGTGTGTGCCCAGTTGTTGGTCTGCTTACTGTGTGGTGTGTGGTGGTGTGTGTGTGTGTGTGTGTGTGTGTGTGTGTGTGTGCCAATTGTGGGTCTGTTTACTTATCTTGAAACTTTTATTTCTGTATTTCAGATTCTTCTTCAGTTTCTACAGTATTTTCTCTGTGTGTGTTCTTTTTTTTTTTTTCTTTTCAACAGACATTGTTTATTTTTTTCTTCAGACTTTTTTCCCGTGGTTGTCATTTTGAACATTTACCAATAAGTATTATACTATAACACTTTGGACCACACTGTATACTTACAGTGATGCTGACTAAACACTAAAAGAACTTCTTGTCAGTGTTTTTACAGGTTTTATGTGTTTGTAACATGTGTATATGTGCAGAAACTGTGTTCTTTTTGTAAAACCACCATTGGTACATCCCTGCCTGTCCATCCCCTAATGGCCAACAAACTAGATTATATTATATAGCATCATAGCTTGGGGTAAAAGGAAAGAGAAGCCATAAACTCTAAGTCATATGTCAGCAAATAGATAAGCAGTCATTGAGGTATTGAACCTACCCCAAATAGTAAAAATTATGCCCCTTTCTAGTAGAATTGGGGCACCCCCAGTAACATACAGATTGTTACACAGAGGGACAATTACTGACAACAATATGAATCCCAGGTGTTTGTAATGTTGTTGAGCAAACACCAAAAGGTATTTTTGCTGTGTTTAGTGGGCTTTTATGTGATGAATTGTTGTAAAACTCTCAAACTGAAAACAAAACAAAAACAGTTTATCATATGTTATTAGTGCGAACCATCATTATCACCCCCAAAAATCAAATTAGAATGAAATGAAATTGTAGGCAATGGTATAAGGAAGTAATCCACAAAAAAACTAACAAATAAATCAACAAATGGATGTGTAATATAGATGTTAGTGAACATACCGTGAAAAGCATGATTATTCCCCTTTTTTACCTAAAAAATAGTACCCCCAATTATGAGCAGATTATCATCAAGAACAAGATTCCTTGGGATTTATATGACTGTGATGTGTTAGTGCTGATGTTGAATAATTAGTCACACCACTTTTTCATTTTTTTTTTTTTACTGATTTTATATGGTGCAATTTGTTTTTGTATACTTGAAAAGTGTTCTTTTTGTAAAAGCACCATTCATTATATCCCTGTCCATCCCCTAATGGCAAACAATACTATATTATTGTTATACAGCATCATAGCTTGGGGTATAAGGAAAGAGAAGCCATAAAATCTAATCATATGTCAACAAATAAATAAACAGGGATGAGGTACTGAACCTACCCCAAACAGTAAAATCATGCCCCTTTCTAGTAGAAATGGGGTACCCCCAGTAACATACAGATTATTACGCAGAGGGACATTTATTGACAATATGAATCCCAGGTGTTTGTAATGTTGTTGAGCAAAACACCAAAAGGTATTTCTGCTGTGTTTAGTGGGATTTTATGTGGTGAATTGTTGTAAAACTCTCAAATTGAAAACAAAAAACAAAAACTGTTTTATCATATGTTATTAGTGTGAACCATCATTATTATCCCCAAATAAAGTTAAAATGATGCGAAATTGTAGACAAGGGTATAAGGAAGTAATCCACAAAAAATCTAACAAATAACTCAATAAATGGATAAGTAATACAGATGTTAGTGAACATACCGTGAAAAGCATGATTATGCCCCTTTTTACCTAAAAAAACAGTACCCCCAATTATGAGCAGATCATCATCAAGAACAAGATTCCTTGGGATTATATGACTGTGATGTGTTAGTGCTGATGTTGGATAAACAGCAAGACCACTTTTACAGTGTTTTGATTCATTCTATTTGGCGCAGTGTGTTTGTGTATACTCCGGAAACTGTTATTTTTTGCAAAATTTTTATAATTATGTCAATTTCTGATATACTTATTATCAACATAATCAAGTCATTTTGACAGGACATTGTAGACAAATGCATAACACAAAACATGCAAAAAATCAGAGAGATCTGTCAAGAAATAAGTGAGCAGTAACCATTTTATTGAACCTACCCAGAAAAGCTAAATTTTACCACGGCATACAGATTTTCAAATGTGCTATTATACTGTGGCAGTGAAGGGGTTAAGAGCAGACTTTTACAGATGTTTTTTTTTTTTCCCGATTATTGACAACCTGTTTACTTTAATGCTATTCAGAGCTGAATGTCACTAAGTAAATGTGAAAAAAAAGTCAAATGTCACACATGACATTCACATAAAAAGTTATCTACATATAATGGATTAGTGGGTATTTCACAGACTTGTTTACCCTAAAACTGCTATTGGTGTAATTTTTTTTTACTAAAATGTGTGCATACACATATTCCAACAAAAAAACAAGTGCAGGTGGGAGGAGGAGGGGAACATTTCAGTAGTAACAGAAGCAGTTTATCCTAATACAAATTACTTTAAAACCCCATTCATCAGCATATACTTTGGTGGCACAAATTCATGCTTTCTTGCCAGAGTCCCCCCCCCCCCCCCCCCCCCCCCCCCCCCCCCCCCCCCCCCCCCCCCCCCCCCCCCCCCCCCCCCCCCCCCCCCCCCCCCCCCCCCCCCCCCCCCCCCCCCCCCCCCCGCCCCTAATATTTCAGGAACTGTAGTCCTTGTTAATGTTCCAACATACTGGCATGTTGCCAAAATACTCAGACACAGCCAGATCTGATTTTGCCTGTGAGAGGTTCGCCCTGTGATTAAACACACAAAAGAGAGAACAAAATGGTTACACATCGCAGGTGCGATTACAGTTTAAGAACTTTGTCTATAGTTCATTTTCTTTGAAGTATCGCAGTTCATCATATTCATCATATTTTTACCAAACATATATATAAAATGTGATAAAATTGTATGGGTAAAAAAAAGTCTGGTATTAACAGTTACTGTATGGTGTCAATTTTCAACACACAATCCTCAAAATCAAAAGCCGATGGATAATCTTCACAATGTGATTAGAATTTGAAGCATTACTGTTTAACACAAACTGCCATCAGAGGGCAGTGCATTATTTCAGCTCTTGACTCTATTTCCATTACCAGTATGAAGGCAGTAAAAAAAACACAAAGCAAAGATTTATGTCTTAATACTTAAAATTGCACAATATATGTAGACAATACAGTCTTCAAAGCTCATAATCTTGTTAAATGAACAGTTACTATTTTATTTCATCAAATGTGTTTTACAAATGTCCAACACATTCTGAAATGTACACATCTTAAAATTCTATTGTAATTACATGATATTTTTTCCTCTTGAGTCCTCTTTTCATGTACACCTTTAGGCACAGAGTCATTTCCCGGAGTCTGAATCTCTACTGTTTAGCATATACCATGTCACTGTCGTTGCACTGGTGCATATTACTTTATTCCACTGAACATAGAGATGAACTGGATGTTTATCTCAAATGTAAGCAAAATACCTGATACCTCACCTGTTTCTTCATGAACAGATCCATTCTTCAGTGGTAAACACACAGGACAGTCTGATCTGGTACAATTCTTCCAATGAGTGATGATCTGTCTCGAGGAAGCACAATGGGCCACTGCACAAATCATAACTATTTTCACTCTTCCCATATTACAAAAAATCCTGTTTGCATTATTGCCTTATACCTGAAAACCTCCTTACAAATCGGATTATATTGGGGCTGTTGCTTCATCATGGTCTCTTCCTTTTGCAGTCCACTGCTGGCGGGCACACCTGTCACTCAGCAAGCAGTGACTTTTCTATGAAAAAAAAGAGTATTTCTTTTACCTTGAACTTTAATATGGAATCTACATCGCGCAATTCACTGCGCTGTACTCACACTCAAACACTCACACCAACTAGCACAAGTGCACTACACACACTGCACATATCTAACTGAAAAGAAATAATGATAATATTGTAATGCCCTCCTCCCTTTCACCCCCCCTCTCCCCCGCCCACACACACACATGCAAACACACACAGTGACAGTCAGCCACACACATGTATACACTTCATACAGTTTTCATTTTCTATCTTTTTCTTCTTTTTGTACTGCCACTCCATCCTCCTCCCCCCTATTTTTTCTTTTTTTTTTGGGGGGGAGGGGGGGGGGGGGGGGGTTGAGTTAGCTAATTAACAGTAGAAGTTAAAAGGACAGATACACCTTGAGCAATTTTGCTGTCACTAGTGTCAGGAAACGTCTTCTTGAATAGGGAACAGGACGATCGGTGCTGACAGGGTGACATTCATGACAGCCACCAGCCTACACATCATGATCATCATCTCAGAGTTTGTCACCTGCTGCTCCCAGGTCCCCCACTAGACTTCGCCTCGGCCTTTTTCAATGTTTGTACAACTGAAGGTGTTCCTTTCATCACTTCTGGTATTTTTTTTTTACACGATTTTGACGAAACATGCTTTATGCAGTCGTTGTGCCCTCCATTAGCACAACTAAAACCTGTTTCGCACAAAGTGCACTCCACCAAAGTTGGACCTTTTTTGAGCTTGGGACAAAAGCACTTCCAAGTTTGCTTGCTATGTATTCAGGAAAGCTTGCTCCCTCATTTTGGCAACCTTCTTTTCAACATCTAGCTCTTCATCACACTCATGAAAGCGTAATTTCACTGGTAGTGGCATTCTCTTTGTGAATATCTGTGTTAGTCACTCACTATGAAATATGGCTGACCATGGTGTAAGTGAGCACGCGCAAACTGAAACTAGGGACGACAACTCGCGTCTTCAAATAGGAAAACAGTACTTTTTTTTCAAGCAATGTTGCTGATTTTCGTATTTTTGTCCTGCTTGGTGTATTATCGTATTTTCCATTCAAATTTTGTAAAATATGCTAAGAAATCGTAGGGTAGGCAGGTCTGTGTCAATATGCATCAAAGCTGGATAAGTCAGTCTTGGTCTAGTAAACTTAAACACTGTCCACAAATTTTTCATGATCAAATTCCACTGTAAACATGGCTACTGTTCAAATGTCTGTCGACTTTCTGAATATGAACAAAACAAGGAAAAGAATTATGACTGCTGTACACACGAGTGGAAGTTGTGATGGAATGTGGAAAAAAATACCACAGGCAGTGCTCTTGAGCACTTGTTTCACATCGAAATGTAACAGATTTGCTACTACATATTTTGAAGTTTTCATCCACATTTCTTTCTGTTGTCAATTGGTGAAAAAAAAAAAAAAAAACAGGGAGTATGGGTGGTGTTTTTCCAAGATTTCTGGGAGCATGAAATGAGGATACTGGCATGCCTGTGAACATCGTTTTACTTCCTGAAAGATCTGATGGTGTTATTTCCTTTCTTTCTTTCTTTCTTCAGAGGCCGATCAGCTATCTGACTTCTTCATCAGTCATGCACATTCCGATTTGCTTACCACAGCTAGCCATCGGTTCAGCTTTTTCATTTAACTTCAGCCCACTTCAGTCTCCTTGAAAAATCTGGCTAAGGGACATGTGTGCATAGGTTGAGGTACATCTTCTAAACCGCTATCAGGTTTGTCTACCAGTGAAAAAAATGTGCTCTAGTTTGTTTTCAATGCAAGTCTTTGTTGTTGTTTTTATGTTTTTATTTGTTTCTTTTTTTTGTCAAGTAACAAAGTACTTGCAATCATAACATCTAGAATTCAATACATGTAACATTTCTAAACTAGTTGATGAAAAAGAATACCCAAACAAGTGATGGTGATTGTGACGGACCATATTTTGTCCGCTCCCAAATTCTGGGGACATGTTAGACCAAAACAGGTAAACCTGAAAAAATAGTCGACCTGTTTACCTGACAGCTGCTCACCTGCATTTTGTGTTAGTCAGGTGAGCAAGTATTTCCCTTCAGTCTCTACAGAGTTGCCAGCACAGAAACACCTCCAGAGAGCCAAAGAGACTGAAGCAGTTCTTGTGGTGGTCAGGTATGTTCTGATACTTTAATGGAAGTCAGGGTTTGTACTAATGAAGTTGGTTTTTCTCCCCTACAGATGATTGTGACTTTTACACTTCATAGTAAAGGCCTAAAATATTTAATTGTTCCCTTGAGATATCTCGTATATTGACGAGACACAGGGTGACAGTAGGAAGTTGTAGTTAGTGAATGTGTGAGTCAAGAGGTGGATGAGAAGAATGGAGTGAGTAGATGGAAAAAGAATATGTATACTCATATGTGTTCAGGGAAAAGTAATCTAGTGAAATCAATGTATTATTGAAAAAAAAAGTGTTGTTTATCTTTTCCCTAAAGTATTATAATGATGGGAGTGTTGGTGAGCTCTGGAAATGAGCAAGGAAAATTATTGTGCATAAATTATTGGGATTCCTGTTGTGGATACGTCTAGTGATAATGATGAACATTCTTTTCTTGATAAAATGGGATGAATGGAATCATTCCTTTAAATGTAATTGGACACATGTCTAGTGATGATGTGAAAAGATAAAAACATTATTTTCTTGATAAAATGGGACAAAAGGGAATTGTCCCTTTATATGTTATAATTGTACTCTTGGTACATTGAAAAAGGGTTCCATATGGAAATCCTTTCCTTCAATGTGAACAGTCATGGTGTTGATCAAGGAAATGAAATTTTTCCTATTGCAATGTATCCACTGTATTGAAACTTAGTTGATTTCATTATGGGTATTTTCCCCCAAATACCAGTAAAATGTATTATGTGAAGAGTGACTGCTAGTGACAAACAAGAACGATAAATATGTAGGAAGTAGGCAAGATAATCAAGGTAACTATCAGTTCACCAGGTGTTGGTGAAGCCCCTGTATCCAACCTGGAACTGACTGCCAGCCAGGTGTGGGGTGCAGCCCATGCCCAGCCGCTATCTCCATCCAGAGGGATATGGAGAGACTGACCAAGTGGTCAGTAGATATCGTGTGTGCTCTGCCAACCGGGTGTGGGGTGCAGCCCGAGCCCAGCAGTTGTCTCCATCTAGAGGGATATGGAGAGACTGACCAAGTGGTCAGTAGACATCGTGTGTGCACTGCCAACCAGGTGTGGGGTGCGCCCCGAGCCCAGCAGCTGTCTCCGCCCCCGGGGGAGTATGGAGAGGCTGACCAAGTGGTCAGTAGACGACATGTGTTTCTTCTGTTGTGTGGGGAGTCTTTTGAAGGACTCCACGAACTGCTTTGTGAGTGGCTTCTGAACTGTGTGTGAAGACTGTGTGACTTGGGCCGGATGTGGCCAAAGTGCATGAACTGTTTGTGGCGACACTGCTGTGGGTGCCAGCTTGGCCTGCGCAAGAGAAAAAAAAATGTTTGATTTGTCATAGTAGTACTTTATGTTGTTGCGTGCCCTTGATGGCAGTGCCACGAATTAATTGATGTTTCTGCTTGTTTCTTATCATGTAACATGTATTTGTTATGATTTGATGGTTCAGGCAGCAAAAGCAAAAAAGAAAAGAAACTTAATTTGTTGCCTGGCTATCTATGTTTGTGTAGCGTGGGTGTGTGTAGGGAAAAGACATACATGCATCCAAACTTCATTAGGTGAGAGTCAGACAGCCAATCACGCACCGCACACCATCCGTAACAGTGATATAAAGGGAAAACCCTTGTGGATAGATTTAAAGGAACTCAGTGTTACACAGTGGCATAAAATGTCATACAGGGGAAATTAAATTCTAAAAGCTAAACCCAGGACAAATCCAGACACTTACAAAATGAAATATTGCCAAACACCCGAAAAACAAATACCTTCACATGCTTTCCCTTTCGTGCATGTTCTCAGGTGGTTCAAGACATTCTTCATTGTACGACAGTAAGGCAGCCCACATGCCTGCTCTCCATTTGTCTGTCAAGCATCTGACACTTGTGTGCATGCAGAAGAAGCACAAGTTGCTGCTGTATCAACTTGGTCTTGTTAGGATCAGCAGTTGGTTGTTGTGCTGGCTGCTGCTGCTCCTGGCAGAGGTGGAGAAGGCTTCACACACAAGTAGAAAAATTAAACACCAAACATCAGCTACATATCCATTTCCCATGATTTAAAAGATGAAAAATGGTTAGAATCAACATCAATTAAGAACCTACATGCTATAGAAACACTAAACACATACAAACACATTTTTATCAACTCTGTAATATTGAAATCACCACTTAAACAAAAAAAAAAATCATCGGGAGAACATGGAGCTTACCTGTGCCAACTGCCATGACAGAAGTAGCTCAGTTTTTTTTTTTTTTTCCTTTCCTTGGCAAAGGAACATGTCTCTCTCAGCTCTCTGGGTAGTATTCCACACCAAATGGGAATAAGGCATATCTCCGGATTGGCAAGCATATCGTAAGCGTTTCTGGTAGGAAAATTCCTACTTGCTCATGAAACTAATGTAGGTGCTACTGATTACAGAATGAATAATCATTATCATACAGTTACTATATAGTTCTATGTGCATGCATGGACACACACACACACACACACACACACACACACACACACACATACACACAGCTGATTACAGCAAGCAACACACACATGTGAAAACATCCAACGGGTATGCGTGTCAGAATGCCAACAATAGTTTCATGTCAAAGCATGATCAAAAGATCAGTATACAAAACAAATAATATCATCTGATGTCAAAGCATGATCAAAAGATCAGTATACAAACAAATAAAATCATCTGATGTCAAAGCATGATCAAAAGATCAGTAAACAAACAAAAGACAATTATTTGATGTCAAAGCATGATCAAAACATCGGTAAACAAAGACAATCATTGATGTCAAAGCATGATCAAAAGATCAGTAAACAAACAAAGACAATCATTTGATGTAAAGACAATCATTTTATATCATAGCATGATCAAAAGATCAGACAACAAACAAACAAACACCAAAGCCCACATGCTGATGGTATTCGTTATCCTGCATAACTGCTGCTGACCAGACAATTAAATGATTCATACCAGTCTGTTTGGGACATGTCATGGATGAAATGCCAGTTTCGGACGAAGAAAAACAAACTCACATTTTGCAACTGAGCCTGATTTTGTGGACCATCCATGATGATGTGGCTCATGTTCTGGTGGGCCTGGCATCTGAGGTATCTGCGAGTTGCCGATCATGTTGTTCTGACCAGTGGACAGTGCTGGGGTGTTACCCATGGTGGCTGAAGCCATACCATCATACAAGCAGTTACACACATATGCATGCCCTTGCTCTCTCCTTCCCTACCATATGCTCACTTACACCCACACTGATGCACCATCACACAAGCAGTTGCTCACTTACACCCACACTGATGCACCTTCACACAAGCAGTTGCTCACTTACACCCACACTGATGCACCATCACACATGCAGTTGCTCACTTACACCCCACACTGATGCACCATCACACAAGCAGTTGCAAACTTACACCCACAATGACACACCATCACACATGCAGTTACATACTTACACCTACACTGATGCACCATCACACATGCAGTTGCACACTTACACCTACACTGACGCACCATCACACATGCAGTTGCACACTTACACCTACACTGACGCATCATCACACCTGCGTTACACACTTACACCTACACTGATGCACATCACACATGCAGTTAACACTTACATCTACACTGACGCACCATCACACAAGCAGTTGCACATTTACACCCACACTGATGCACCATCACACATGCAGTTACACATTTACACCCACAATGACACACCATCACATATGCAGTTGCACACTTGCACCTACACTGACCCACCATCACACATGCAGTTGCACACTTACACCCTCAATGATGCACCATCATCCATGCAGTTAACACTACACCCACACTGACGCTCCATCACACATGCAGTTGCACACTTACACCCACAATGACGCACTATCATCCATGCAGTTAACACTTACACCCACACTGATGCACCATCACACATGCAGTTACACACACTTACACCCACACTGACGCACCATCACACATGCAGTTACACACTTACACTGACGCACCATCACACATGCAGTTAACACTTACACCCGCACTGACGCACCATCACACACGCAGTTACACACTTACACCTACACTGACGCACCATCACACATGCAGTTACACACTTACACCTACACTGACGCACCATCACACATGCAGTTACACATTTACACCTACACTGACGCACCATCATTCATACATGCAGTTAACACTTACACCCATACTGACGCACCATCATACAAGCAGTTACACACAAATGCATGCAAGCATACTGCACCATGACCAGAAGCATGGACATAGCTAAGGAGGGCATCAGAAAAAAGACAGCTTGAAAAGCAATGTTCTTAGATTAATTCTGAGAATGTCTGAGATGCACTGTAAGTAGAAGGAGACATCCCAGGATTGTGACATTGTGACGATTTCCACTACTTTCCTCAAGAGTGACTGATCTTTTTAGGACAGCAAGCATGAGTCTCCCTTTGCCCATCATGAATCAAGTACATACACGAAGTTCCATAGATCAGCCAGCCATCTTGTGTGTGTGTGTGTGTGTGTGTGTGTGTGCAACAAAGCAAATTTAACACTCAAGCTGGCTGGCACTGGCTGTGTTCAGTGTGCATGGATATTGTCATCACCCATTGTGGGTGAGAAGAAAATGATATGACTAAATAATACAAATGATATGGTGGAATCCGACGCAGAAACAGGTCTGGTTGTAAGATTCGTGTCAATAGAAGATAGATATTTACCATGTAGAATAGAATCTGAAGCAATGCTGTTAAACATTGTCTCAAGGTATTACATGACACAACATGTCATTTTCACAAAGGTCAAAACCGTATAGGTACTTGGCTCACTCAGTTACAAATCCTTAGAGACAACATGTAATTTTCTCACCAACTCAATCAGGAAAGTAAACTTACTTCATTTCCACACAAAATGAATGCCAGTTCATGGATTTTAGACAAACTGCCATCATAAACTAGTATATTTATTTCAGCTCTTAATACTATTTCCTGCTTTGGGTCATTTACAGACTATGAAGGCAGTGAAAAACACAAAGCAAAGCATTCATGTCTTAATACCTAACACTGGACTATAACCACATCGAAGCTTGTTATGTCACAACCTAAACAGTTACAACCTTATTCTGTCAATGTGTTTGTGTGTTATTGTTTTTGTACTCCCAGTTCTTACAGAACAGGGAGTACTTTAGAATGGGAATGAAGAAACGCTGTGTGTCTGTCTGTCCGTGGTCAAAATGTGTTCCACTTGCTCCAGACAAAACTACTGGGCCGATCTTTCTGAAAATTTGTAGGTATGTTCATTATGGGCCATGGATGATGCTGATGTTTTAGTTTACCGCTATAGCCATTACTAACGGCTGTAACGGCCTATAACGGTTTTTCTTCTTTATGGAATATCTCAGAAAGTACTGGGCCGATCTTTGTAAAAATGAGCAGGTACGTTCATTATGGGTCACGGATGATGACCGATGTTATAGTTTACCTCACTATAGCTGTTACTAATGGCTGTAATGGCCTGCAACGGTTTTTCTTCTTTATGGAATATCTGAGAAAGTACTTGGCCGTTCTTTCTGAAAATTTGTAGGTATGTTCATTATGGGTCACGAATAATGCCCGATGTTTTCATTTACCGTAAACCGTTATTTTCGGCTGTAACGGCCTGTAATGGTTTTTCTTCTTTATGAAATTATCTCAGAAAGTACTTGGCCGACCTTTATGAAAATTAGCAGGTACGTTCACTGCGGGTCATAGATGATGCCTGATGTTTTAGTTTACCCCGTTATAGCCGTTACTAACGGCTGTAACGGCCTGTATGGAATATCTGAGAAAGTACTTGGCCGATCTTTCTGTAAATTTGTATGTATGTTCAATAATGGTCACGGATGATGTCTGGTGTTTTCATTTACCCTGTTATAGCCCATTACTAATGGCTGTAACAGCCTGTAATGGTTTTTCTTCTTTATGGAATATCTCTGAACGTACGTGGCCGATCTTTCTGAAAATTTGTAGGAATGTTCACAATGGGTCATGAATAATGAGCGATGTTTTAGTTTATTGTTATAGCTGTTACTAATGGCTGTAAATGGCCTGTAATGGTTTTCTTCTTTATGGCACATCTCGGAAAATACTTCGCCGATCTTTGTGAAAATTAGCAGGTACGTTCATTATGGGTCACAGATGATGCCTGATGTTTCAGTTTGCCCCATTATAGCCATTACTAACAGCTGTAACAGCCTGTAACGGTTTTTCTTTCTTTATGGAATATCTCAGAAAGTACTTGGCTGATCTTTCTGAAAATTAGCAGGTATCTTCATTATGGGGCATGAATAATGCCTGATGTTTTAGTTTACCGTTGTAGCCATTACTAACGGCTGTAACGGTTTTTCCTCTTTATGGAATATCTCAGAAAGTACTTGGCCGATCTTTGTGAAAATTAGCCAGTATGTTTATTATGCGTCATGAATGATGCCTGATGTTTTAGTTTACCGTTATAACCGTTACTAACAGCTGTAAACAGCCTGTAACAGGTTTTCTTCTTAATGGAATATCTCCGAAAACACACTTAGCTGATCTTTCTGAAAATTTGTGGGGTATGTTCATTATGGGTCATGAATAATGAATGATGTTTTAGTTTACCATTAGCGCCGTTACTAATGGCTGTAATGGTTTTTCTTCTTTATGGAAATATCTCAAAGTACTTGGCTGATTTTTAAGTGGTTTGGATGATCTTGTGACAAATCAGAGCCTCTTTCCATATGTAAGTGATGTAATGCTGAAAATTGATTAAACAACCATTATAAACCGTTATTTTGTCATTATTTCTTATCTATAGGTGGAATTAAATTAAATCTAGTGTATAGAAAGGTCACACACAAATGGCACTTCTATATAGTGTTTCAAAATTTGACCGTTCAAAACCATTATTCTTGACATATTGTCTGATTTGGATGAAATTTGTATGTACACAGACTTTAGCCCAGTGAGGACTAAAATACCAGTTTCAAAAGTGTACATCGGTTATATAACCATTAAAATTGTTATTTTGCCGTTATTTTTCGCATATATGAGTGGATTTTAATTAAAAGTTGGTATATAGCAAGATTATGACACACAAATGGTATTTCCATATAGTGTTTCAAAATTTTCCTGTTAAAAACCGTTATTCTTGACATATTGCCCGACCTGGATGAAATGTGGTAGGTGTATATGTTTTAGCCCAGTGATGATTAAGATACCATTTTCAAAACTGTACATCAGTTAATTAACCGTTAAAAAACCGTTCTTTTGCCGTTATTTCTTAAATATTGGTGGGTTTTAATATAATTTGGTATATAGAGAGGTTATCACACTCAAATAGCACTTCCATATGGTGTTTCAAAATTTGACAGTTAAAAAACCGTTATTCTTGACATATTATATGATTTGGATGAAATTTGGTAGGTACACAGGCTTCAGCTCGGTGAGTACTAAAATATCAGTTTCAAAAGTGTAGGCCTACCTCAAAATTTAACGTAACGATACCGAACAAGAGAAACTGGGAGTACGTTTATATGCTTTGTATCTTGTTTTTTATTTGTTTGTTGTTTTTTTCAACAAATGTCTGACACATTCTGAAGTGTACACATTTTAAAATTTTATATTTCATATTTTTTCCCCCTTGAGGCCTCTTTCCATGTAAGCCTTTTGGTGCAGTCAATTCCCAGAGTTTGAAAGTGGGTTTGCCATGCATCATGTCATTGTCTTTGCACCAGTGCATATTCATTATTACTTTATTCCATCGAACATAAGAGATGAACTGAACGTGGGCAGACGGAACCGCTTAATGGTAGAGCTCCAGACTTGTAATCTTGCCTGATTTCTTCCAGTATTAACAACATTAATTGAAACTTCACCAAAAATAAGCATACAATCGCTGTTCAAGGTGACACCATGGGCATTCCAGTCCATATGGTGGCTAAATACTAAAGTTACTTCTACAGCACTTGCATTTTGTCTGGAATTGTCCAGAATGCAATGCATGTTATTGAAAGAATGAGAGAAATAACAATGACATATATAGTATGCAAGATTGCATTCTCTGTTCCACAAAGTGGGGATCAGATGATTTCGACTGAAAACATCTTTGCCAAAATTTTCCTCATCGACTCAGTCAGACGATCTGAGGTGATGATATATGCACTAAATAATCACTGCTAGGTTGATTTGAGAGCTACACTGGTAGATAGATCTGACTCGCATGGAACAGGCAACTCATTCGATTGTTCTATTGATGTCCTATTCGAAAGAAATTAACCCATGACTACCCTTGCACGAACGGCGTTTGAGGTGGTTTCTGGAAGGCTGCATGCCACACATCGAACGCCATTCAAGGTAATTTCATCATCAAAATTCGGCAATTTAAAGAAGGGAGGCAAGGAGGAAAAATGTTTAAATTGTTGTAGGGACCTTAAAGGATGGTTTCTTCCCTTTCACAGGTCGCTGACTGACTGGCTCGTGTCCGTTCGGGACAATTACACTTCGGCAAGGTTCGGCTGAGTCATTTTTGGTCAAGATGGAGAGTCGAGCGGACAGTTTGTTCAGGCGCGTGCCGTTTTCAAACGATCTAATGCTCTTGAAGTGTTCAAGAAGTTATCCCAGACTGTGAAAGCGATGAAGAAGACTTCAGAGAAGTTGAACAAAGCGATTCGGAGGAGGAAGAAAGCGATCACAATCAACACCACCCTTTGCTATTGGAGACTGGTGTTCATGACAAAGCTGATCCCCAACTTCGAACCGAGTGATACCGGCGCAAGTGAGGGCCGAATCGGAGACCGACGAGCAATTCCGTCTATATCGACTGCCCCCCCCCTTCTTCCGTGAGAGGTCGGGAGGGGAATCAAGGAAGGGGAGGGGGTTCAGGACAACAGCGAGGGTCCAGTGTGAGGGGGTGTGGCAGAGAGAAAGAGGGCGAGCTTTACCAGGACTGGAGTGTCTCCTATGATATGGGTTGCTAAACATTTTATGCATTGTCAGATGTTTGTCCTGAAGTTCAAAGGATACTAACACCAGTTTTTGTCGTATTTCATTGTGATTTTAGTGCTATACTTTGTGTTCTAAAAGTGTCTGTTTTTCAAAACAAAACATTCATCATTACATATATTTTTGGTCTACTCATTACAAACAAAAACAAACTATTGTGATATCTGGCTGTAGCCAAGGACAAGAAAATTTCCCAAGTATCTCAGATATGTGTCAAGAATTGAAATAGCAGTGGGGCATATTAGTGAACCTACTTAAGAAAACAAAATGTGTCCCTTGATACCTGGATTGTACTGTACCCCAAATACACAGATTTATCATGTAAACCAGCAATCGTGGGCTGTTATTCACTATCAAATATTTACACAGGTGTTCAGTAAACACTAAAACCACTTTTTGCTGGGTTTGTATGTTTTTTTGTTTTGCTGCTGTGGGGTTTTGTATGCTTGCAGAGTATTATTTTTTTTAATGAATTATAAGATTATTTATTATACTCAGAATGAACAAAATGAAACATTATTTGCTGATATTATAGCCCTAGGTATAAGAAGAAAACATGTCAAAAATCAAGAGATATCTCCACAAATAGATGAACACTGATCAAATTAGTGAATCTACTGCATAAAGTCAAATTTTGTTCCGGCACACACACAGAAGTACAAAACTGATACAAAATAGCAGCAGTCAAGGGGTTAAGCAAAAAAGAAAAAGAATGGCCCATTTTTTCTTTTGTCATTGATTACAGGAAGGATCATCTCTTTGAAGGATCATTATGGATCATTAGATCATTCATCTTTACTATTTATGAAATATTTGATATATAACATCTAGCTAAAAAATCATTGCTTGCCTTAAGAGTTGACTTTTACAGATGTTTTTTTTTCTATTGACAACCTGTTTACTTTAATGCTATTCAGAGCTGAATGTCACTAAGTAAAAAGTTATCTACATATAATGGATTAGTGGGTATTTCACAGATCTGTTTACCCTAAAACTGCTATTGGTGTAATTTTTTTCTTTACTAAAATGTGTGCATACACATCTTCCAACAAAAACAAGCGCAGGTGGGAGGAAGAGAGGGACGTTTCAGTAACAATAGAAGAAATAGTTTCTCTAAATACAAATTACTTTAAAACCCCATACATTAGCATACTTTGGCACAAATTCATGCTTTCTTGCCAGAGTCTCCCCCCCCCCCCCCCCCCCCCCCCCCCCCTAATATTTCAGGAACTGTAGTCTTCGTTAATGTTCCAACATACTGGGCATGTTGCCAAATACTCAGACACAGCCAGATGTGATTTTGCCTGTGTGAGAGGTTCACCCTGTGATTAAACACACAAAGAGAATAAAATGGTTACACATCGCAGGTGCAATTACAGTTTAAGAACTTTTTTTTTTTGCCAGCCTCTGTGCCACCTCAGAGGCATTGCACCCACGCCGTTCATTCCGACACCCCATCCACAGCAACAGCCCAGTCAGCCCCACCGCAGCCCCGGCACTGGCAAAACACAGGGAGCAGTCAATGTCAAGTTGTCAAGAGGCAACCCACCGGAGGAGACACTACACTGCTGCCGAGTCACTTCGGTGGTGTTCAGTGGCACCTGTTCTGATCTAACACATGCTGGACACCACCTACTAAGCCCCCTACTGATGACAATAATTGCTTTGTCGCGGAGCCAGCGCGATGTGAGCTCTCCCTCCAGAGGGTGCCACCACATCCGTCCAACGACAGCCCCCATGGACTCGCCGATACCGGTGACCCCGACGGAACCAAATCAAGACCACAGACGTGGAGAGGACATCGAAATTGAGGTCACCATGAGAGCAGGGCATGAAGGGCCACAGAACTTGAAACATTTTTTTTTTTTTTTTTACGCTGATCGATGAGAATGAGGATGATAAAGATGATGCTACGGACTTCCATTTCAGGCTGAGACTACATGACAGGGCTGTACTCTATGCTTCCTTTCATAATATATCCAGGCATCAACCAGGCCCAAGAGATACAGGCACCTGCAGTGTTGGTCAGGAAATTTGAGCAACACTCTCAGAAACGCATCCATTCAGTGGATGAAACTCGACTGTGTGGTCCCAGTCTTCCCAACTGAGCCCGCAGCAAACTCTGGGTAGGAGCCAGTCGGGGCAGAAAAACCCACATGACTCTGATGGGATTTGAACCCACAACCTCCCAGCCAGGAGTCGGCGAACTTTAAGAACTTTGTCTACAGTTCATTTTCTTTGAAGTATCTCAATTCATCATATTCATCATATTTTTGCCAAACATGTGTACAAAATATGATAAAATTGTATGAGTAAAAAAGTCTGGTATTAACAGTTACTGTATGAAGCCTATTTTCACCACAACAATCCTCAAATCAAAAGCCGATGGATAATCTTCACAATGTGGATTTGAATTTGAAGCATTACTGTTTAACACAAACTGCCATCAGAGGGTAGTACATTATTTCAGCTCTTGACACTATTTCCATTACACAATATGAGGGCAGTAAAAAGTACATAGCAAAGATTTATGTCTTAATACCTAAAATTGCACAATATATGTAGACAATACAGTCATCAAAGCTCATAATCTTGTTAAATAAACAGTTACAATTTCATTTCATTGAAATGTGTTTTATAAATGTCCAACACATTCTGAAATGTACACATCTTAAAATTCTATCGTAATTACATGATATTTTTTCCTCTTGAGTCCTCTTTTCATGTACACCTTTAGGCATAGAGTCATTTCCCAGAGTCTGAATCTCTACTGTTTAGCATATATCATGTCACTGTCATTGCACCGGTGCATATTACTTTATTCCGCTGAACACAGAGATGAACTGGATGTTTATCTCAAATGTAAACAAAATACCTGATACCTCACCTGTTTCTACATGAAAAGATCCATTCTTCAGTGGTAAACACACAGGACAGTCTGATCTGGTACAATTCTTCCAATGAGTGATGATCTGTCTCGAGGAAGCACAATGGGCCACTGCACAAATCATAACCATTTTCACTCTTCCCACATTACAAAAAATCCCTGTTTGCATTATTCTTAAATCCTTATACCTGACCAAACTGTTTTTCATTATTCTTAAATCCTTACACGGATTATATCGGGGCTGTTGTTTCATCATGGTCTCTTCCTTTTGCAGTCCACTGCTGGCAGGCACACCTGTCACTCAGCAAGCAGTGACTTTGGCAGGCTGTCAAAAAAAGGGTTAAAAGGGGTGCACATGTCAACAGACCTGTCTACCTCAAAATTGAACCATTAGTATTCCATGGAGTAGATTTTAGTATTCCATGGAAAAAAAAGTATTTTCTTATCTTGAACTTTAATATGGAATTTACATTGTGCAATTCTTATAGCCAACTCACTGTGCTGTACTCACTCTCAAACACTCACACCAACTAGCGCAAGTGCACTACACACACTGCATGTATCTAATTGACCATCTCATTAAAAAGAAATAATGATAATCTTGTAATGCCCTCCTCCCCCTTTCATACCCCCCTCCCTCTCCCGCCCACATACACACAAGCAAACACACAGAGTGACAGACAGTCACACACATGTATACACTTCATACAGTTTTCATTTTCCATCTTTTTCTTCTTTTTTTGTACTGCCACTCCATCCCCTCCCCCCGTTTTTGAGGGTGGGGGGGTGGGCAGGGGGGTGGGTGGGTGGGGAGTGGAGCTAATTAACAGTAGAAGTTAAAATGACAGATACACCTTCAGCAATTTTGCTGTCACTAGTGTCAGGAAACATCTTCTTGAATAGGGAACAAGACAATCGGTGCTGACAGGGTGAGATTCATGTCAGCCACCAGCCTACACATCATGATCATCATCTCAGAGTTTGTCACCTGCTGCTCCAGGTCCCCCTCCAGACTTCGCCTCGGTCTTTTTCAATGCTTGTACAACTGAAGGTGTTCCTTTCATCACTTCTGGTATTTTTTTTACACGATTTTGACGGAACATGCTTTATGCAGTCGTTGTGCCCTCCATTGGCACAACTAAAACCTGTTTCGCACAAAGTGCACTCCACCAAAGTTGGACCTTTTTTGAGCTTGGGACAAAAGCACTTCCAAGTTTGCTTGCTATGTATTCAGGGAAGCTTGCTCCCTCATTTTGGCAACCTTCTTTTCAACATCTAGCTTTTCATCACACACTCATGAGCACGTAATTTCACTGGTGGCGGCATTCTCTTTGTGAATATCTGCGTTAGTCACTCACTATGAAATATGGCTGACCATGGTGTAAGTGAGCACGCGCAAACTGGAACTAGGGACAATAACCCGCGTCTTCAAATAGGAAAACAGCACTTTTTTTTCATCCAATGTTGCCACTTTTCATATTTTTGTCCTGCTCAGCGTCTTATCGTATTTTCCATTCAAATTTTGTAAAATACACTTACAAATCGTAGGGTGGACAGGTCTGTGTCAACATGCATCAAAGCTGGATAAGTCAGTCTTGGTCTAGTAAACTTAAACACTGTCCACAAATTATTCATGATCAAATTCCACTGTAAACATGGCTGCTGTTCAAATGCCTGTCAACTTCCTGAATATGAACAAAATGAGGAAAAAGTATGACTGCTGTACACACGAGTGGAAGGTGTGATGGAATGTGGAAAAAATACCCACCACAGGCAGTGCTCCTGAGCACTTGTTTCACATCGAAATGTAACAGATTTGCTACTACATATTTTGAAGTTTTCATCCACATTTCTTTCTGTTGTCAATTGGTGGAGAAAAAAAAAAACAAAACAAGGAGTATGGGTGGTGTTTCCAAGATTTCGATGAGGATACTGGCATGCCTGTGAACATCGTTTTACTTCCTGAAAGATCTGATTGTGTTATTTTTCTTTCTTTCTTTCTTTCTTCAGAGGCCTGATCAGCTATCTGACTTCTTCATCAGTCATGCACATTCCGATTTGCTTACCACAGCTAGCCATCGGTTCAGCTTTTCATTTAACTTCAGCCCACTTCAGTCTCCTTGAAAAATCTGGCTAAGGGACATGTGTGCATAGGTTGAGGTACAACTTCTTAGCCACTATCAGGTTTGTCTACCAGAGAAAAAAAATGTGTGCTCTAGTTTGTTTTCAATATAAGTCTTTGTTGTTGTTTTTATGTTTATTTGTTTCTTTTTTTGTCAAGTAACAATTACTTGCAATCATACATCATCTAGAATTCAATACATGTAACATTTCTAAACTAACTGATGAAAAAGAATACCCAAACAAGTGATGGATGGTGATTGTGACGGACCATATTTTGTCCGCTCCCCCAAATTCTGGGGACATGTTAGACCAAAACAGGTAAACCTGAAAAAATAGTCGACCTGTTTACCTGACAGCTGCTCACCTGCATTTTGTGTTAGTCAGGTGAGCGAGTATTTCCCTTCAGTCTCTATAGAGTTGCCGGCACAGAAACATCTCCAGAGAGACAAAGAGAGACTGAAGCGGCTTCTTGTGGCAGTCAGGTATGTTCTGATACTTTAATGAAAGTCAGGGTTTGTACTACTAATGAAGTTGGTTTTTTTTCCTACAGATGATTGTGATTTTTACACTTTCATAGTACAGGCCTAAAATATTTAACTGTTCCCTTGAGATATCTCATAAATTGACGAGACATAGGGTGACAGTAGGAAGTTGTGGTTAGTGAATGTGTGAGTCGAGTGGCGGATGAGAAGAATGGAGTGAGTAGATGGAAAAAGAATATGTATATTCATATGTGTTCAGGGAAAAGTAATCTAGTGAAATCAATGTATTATTGAAAAAAAAGTGTTGTTTATCTTTTCCCTAAGTGTTATAATTATGGGAGTGTTGGTGAGCTCTGGAAATGAGCAAGGAAAATTATTGTGCATAAATTATTGGAAAATGTATTCTGATTCCTGTTGTGGATACGACTAGTGATAATGATGAACATTCTTTTCTTGATAAAATGGGACGAATGGAAATCGTTCCTGAAATGTAATTGGACGTGTCTAGTGATAATGTGAAAAGATAAAAACATTATTTTCTTGATAAAATGGGATGAATGGAAATCGTTCCTTGAATATAATTGGACATGTCTAGTGATGATGTGCAATGATATAAACATTCTTTTCTCGACAAAATGGGACAAAAGGGAATAGTTCCTTTATATGTTATAATTGTACTCTTGGTACATTGAAAAAGGGTTCCATATGGAAATCCTTTCCTTCAATGTGAACTGTCATGGAGTTAATCAAGGAAATGAAATTTTTCTATTGTAATGCATCCACTGTATTGAAACTTAGTTGATTTTATTATGGGTATTTTCCCCCAAATACCAGTAAAATGTATTATGTGAAGAGTGACTGCTAGTGAAAAACAAGACCGATAAACATGTAGAATAAGCAAGATAATCAAGGTGACTATCAGTTCCCCAGGTGTTGGTGAAGCCCCCATATCCGACCTGGAACTGACTGCCATCTGAGTGTGGAGTGCAGCTTGTGCCCAGCCGCTATCTCCATCCAGAGGGATGTGGAGAGATTAAGATTAAAATTATAGTCCCGTCACAGCAGAGGTTATCTCAGGACTGTCACCACGTTTCAAACTACCACGTTTATATGTTAAAAAAGGATTAAAAGCAAAACCTTACCCAACCCATTAAAAAACAGATTAAAAGAACCAATCCTAGGATTAAAAACTAACACGTTGAAATTACTAGCTGTAATCTGCAAAAGTCAATACTGGGTATAGAAAATCTGACAACACCAAATTCACACACGATGAAACAAATTCACTTCTTTTAGGAAGTTAAAAATATTGTCAGGGGGAACATCATAAAAAAGAATCTTCGTATCATCTGCAGTGTAATGTTTCCTTCTAATGTCGTATAAATCCCAGCAGTCTACAAGAATATGTTGGACAGATATCGGACTATCACAGGCGACACACAGAAAGGGGTCTTCTCCCTTCAATAAAAACGAATGAGTAAAAGGCATGACCCGTCCTCAATCTACACAATACTGTTTCTCCCTTTCGACCGCCAGCAGTCATGGGAAAGTGTTCCTTTAAATCCGGACGTATTTGATGAAGCTTACTGTTTTCTTGGAGGCTCCACCCCCATAAAGAATTGACATACAAAGCTATTTTGCCTTTTAGATCTGAAGATGGTACAAGCAGTTTAGAAGGATGAAGACAGACAGCCTCTTAAGAAAGCCGATCCACCTCTCTTCGTTGCCTCTGATTCCCACATGACCTGGCACCCAGGCCAAAAAAATCTCAAAACCCCTTGAAACTAATGAAGAAAACGTGGTAAAAAATTTAATAAGAGCTGGATGTTTTATGTTCCTTGCTCCTATAGCCTCTAAAGCTGAAAGAGAATCTGTGCAAATAAGGAATTTCCTAGACTGGGACTGCCCGATCAACTCCAAAGCCAAAAGTAGTGCAGTAAGTTCCGCAGTGTAAATAGTGCTTTCAGAGGGAATGTGTTTGGACATTTCTTCTCCCAAGCTGGAATATATGCAGAGGATCCTACACCAACATCAGACTTTGAACCATCGGTAAAAATAACAACATGTTCTTTAAGGTTAGAACACATGTCTCTAAAAAAAAGTTGTTTATATATATTAAGGAACTCGTGTTCTGTTTGCGCTGCAAAGTAAAATCAAACCTAATTTCAGGAGACGAAAACGTCCAAGAAGGTTGTTGAGGAAACTTGGAAATGTCAGAGATGACCGCAACATCAATATACGCCTCCTCCAGAAAAGAAAGGATGCGAATACCGAAAGGGGGAATACTGGTGGACTTCCTTCATATTTCTCTTGGAAATGAGGATCTATAACAAAGTCGTAGGCAGGCTTGTTTGGTTCTGAAAAAAGCTGTGTGCAGTAATTTAAAGCTAATCTTACTCTTCTATGAGAGAGGGAACACTCTCCTGCCTCAACATATAGGCTATGAACAGGTGTGTAGTATGGAAAGTGCCAAGGCAGAGGTGAAGACCTTGATGGTGAACTAGGTCTAGGACTTTTACATGCAAGGCTCTAGCGGCGCCGTAAATGATGCTGCCATAGTCCAACTTGGACTGAACTAACACCCTGTAAAGATGGAGAAGTGTGTGTTTTGTCTGCACCCCAATCAGTATGAGCCACTACACGGAGGATACTCATGGCTTTGAGGCACTATGTTTTCAACTTCTGAATATGGGCTTTAAGATTTAACTTTTGGTCAAAGGTAACACCCAGAAATTTGGCTTCTGTGAGAGCAGGAATTTTAGCCTTATCTATGAAAATTTCTGGTGGCGGAAAAAAAGTTGTCTGAAACTGTGAAAGTGGATGCACTCTGTTTTAACTGATGAAAACTTGAACCCATTTTTGACTGCCCACTGTTGGACTTTACAGACACACACAATTGGAGTTGGTACTGTACACCAGCAAATGTCTTCCCAGATGCATAAAGGGCAAAATCATCAACAAAAAGAGAGCAGTCTGAACCTTGGTTGACAGAATTTACAATTTCATTTATTTTTATACTAAACAGGGCTGGGGAAAGGATACTACCCTGTGGAACACCCATTTCCTGCTCATGAATTTCCGTCAATGTTGTCCCCACACGGACGTGGAAGGATCTGTCTGCCAAAAAACTGTTCTATGAACACTGGGAGATTGCCACGGAAACCCATCCGATGGAGGTCTGACAGGATTCCGTACTTCCACGTCATGTAATAGGCCTTTTTACATGTCAAAAAAAAAAAAATGGCAACAACATGCTTTTTATCTAAAAAAAAAAAAAAAAAAAGTTTTCAATATAGCGGTTTCCAGTCTGATTAAATGGCCCATGGTGAAAGTGATACTTTCTAAAACCACACTGTTCCATGGCTAAAAGCCCATCAGTTTCCAATTTCCACATGAGCCTACCATTTACCATTTTTACCATCACTTTACAAACACAACTTGTTAAGGCTATTGGACGATAGTTGGTTGGGTTTGAATGACCCTTCCCTGGCTTCAGAATGGGAACAATTACGGGCCCTTTTCCATGAAAGTGGGAAAGACCTAGACATCCAGCGTGGTTATAAACTTGAAGCAGAATATTAAGACCTCAGTCAGGAAGGTGCTTGAAGAGTGGATAATGTATTTCACCAAGACCAGGAGCAGAATCATGACACACCTGCAAGGCAGACTTCAGTTCATTTAGATTAAAGGGCAAGTTGTAGTCTTCTTGATTGGATGAGGAAAAGTCAAGCTTCTTTTTTTACCGCTTGTGTTTTGATCTTTAAAAAACGCGGCGGGTTTTTGACTCGAGGAAGAGTTGGTTTCTATGGTGGAAGCTAGCAAGTTTAGTCACAGCTTGTTTGTCAGTGATGAGTGTATCATCAAGTTTTAAATGGTGGATTGAAGGGCAGCTGTTCTGCCCCTAATTTTTTTAACAACCCTCCAGATTTTTCCCTTGGAAATGTTTGATGTGAGCGAAGAGCAGAAATTTCTCCAAGACACTCATCTACTTCCTCTACAAACAAACCTCACCTTTGCTTTTTTCCTCTGATAAGATTGAACATTTGGGGCCACAGGATGCTGAAAGACTAAACGTTAGGCCCTCTTGCGAATGTTGCAACCATTCTTACAATCCTGGTTGTACCATGACGTACCAGGTTGTTGTGGACCTGGTTTTGTGAGTGGGATGGTATCTCTCGCACATGATAACAAAATATAGTAAAGGTCTCCACTGGATGTTCTGATCGGAAGACGACGATTTCAGCATCTAGCTTATCAGTTATGGCTGAACGAAAGAAATCCCAATTAGCCCTTTTAAAGCAAAAATACTGAGGAAAGGAAACAGGTTCCTTCAAAATTGGAGTAAGTATTACAGGGAAGTGGTCGCTCCCATGCAGATCATCGTGAACTGACCAACCATAGTCTAGAACCAATGAAGGATCACACACTGACAAATCCAAACACGAAAGAGTACCATTTGAAGAATGCATGTATGTTGGTGATTAGTCATTTAGGCAACACAATTCCAGTTCATTAAAGATCTCTTCCAGCATGAGACCCGAGGTGAGGAATATGAGCTACCCAAAAGGGAGGAGTGCCTGTTGAAGTCTCCCAAAATGAAAAAAGGACGCGGAAGCTGATCTATTAGGTCAATGACTTGTTGCTTAAATATTGTACCAGAAGGAGGAAAATAGATTGAAAAGAGAGTCAATGTTTTATCAAAAGTAATCCCTAGCCGCAACAGCTTGTAAAGGGGTATCTAAGTTAACTTGGCTGAATAATAAAGATCGGTGAATAAGAAGGGAAACCCCCCCAGTGACACCATGGCCAGTATCTGTAGGTAAAGCAGGCAAACCTACTGAACTAAAGCCTGCCAATGAATAATGTTTTCCTGGTCTCAACAATGTTTCCTGCAGCGCAACAACACTAGGTTTGAGGTCAGAACACAACCGCTGGAGTTCCTTATATTGGGCATTAATGCCTCTTATATTCCAATGAATAAGGGCCATGACAATAAAAAAGAAAAAAAAGAAAATTACTCCATCGCGTTGTCCCCATCACCTTCTATCTCCAAAGGAGAAAAGCAATCAGAAGAAGGCAAAGCAGATACCACCTTCTTGGCTGATGAGGGACGATACTTATTTCCACCCCCAGATGGATGAGGTGGAAGAGGAGGCTTCATAAGAGGTCGACTCTAGAGTGTTCCCCAGACAAAGAGGCTACCTGTGCAGCCTTCCCAGAGGGTCTGGAATTGGAGGAAGGGGGCTCAGACCCTCGAGGAGGCTGGGGGGAGGTGGATATTGAGCCTCCACCCAAGGCACTGTTTGAATTTTGCTTTCTTTTTCCACTTTCTTTCTGTACATGTTGAGGCTCCTGTTGCGTCTGCCAATCATGATGCTGACAGCCAGCCAGAAGTTGAATAGTATCAGTCTGAACACCAACACTGACCATGCTCCCCTTGGCGACATCAGCATATGACTTGCTGAGGGAGGACTGTCTATTCTCCACAAGTTTCTTTGCCTCAAAGAATGAAATTCAATTCTCTGTGCGTACTTTCTGGATCTCAGACTCGGCGCGCCAGACTGGACAGTCCTTCGAGAAAGCAGGATGGTTGCCTTCAGTGGAGAGACTGACCGAGTGGTTAGTAGACATCATGTGTGCACTGCCAACTGGGTGTGGGGTGCAGCCTGAGCCCAGCAGCTGTCTCCACCCCATGGGGGTTTGGAGAGGCTGACCAAGTGGTCAGTAGACGACATGTGTTTTCTGTTGTGTGGGAGCCCCTGGAAGACTCCCCCCAACTGCTTCGAGAGTGGCTTCTGAACTGTGTGAAGACTGTGTGACTTGGGCCGATGCGGCCAAGTGCATGAACTGTTTGTGGTGACACTGCCCTGGGTGCCAGCTTGACCTGCGCAGGAGAAAAAAAAATGTTTGATATGACATAGTAGTGCTTAGTGTCGCGCCCTTGATGGCAGTGCCATGAATTAATTGATGTTTCTGCTTGTTCTTATCATGTAATATGTATTTGTTATGATTTGATGGTTCAGGCAGCAAAAGAAAAAGAAAAGAAACATAATTTGTTGCCAGGCTATCTATGTTCGTGTGTAGTGTGGGTGGGTGTAGGGAAAAGACGTACACACATCCAAACTTCATTAGGTGAGAGTCAGCAAACACGCACCACACACCATTCGTAACAGTGATATAAAGGGGAAAAAACCCTTGTGGATAGATTTAAATAAACTCAGTGTTACATAGTGGCATAAAATGTCATACATGGGAAATATAATTCTAAAAGCTAAACCCAGGACAAATCCAGACACTTACAAAATAAAATACTGCAAAACATCCAAAACAGAAATACCTTCACATGATTTCCCTTTTGTGCATGTTGTCAGGTGGTTCAAGACATTCTTCATCGTACGACAGTAAGGCAGCCACATGCCTGCTCTCCATTTGTCTGTTCACGCCCCTGACACTTGTGTGCATGCAGAAGAAGCACAAGTTGCTGCTGTATCAACTTGTTCTTTTCAGGATCAGCAAATGGTTGTTGTTGGCATGCTGCTCCTGGCAGAGGTGGAGAAGGCTTCACACACAAGTAGAAAAATTAAACACCAAATATCAGCTACATATCCATTTCCCATGATTTAATAGATGAAAAATTGTTAGAATCAACATCAGTTATGAACCTACATGCTATAGAAACACTAAAACACATACAAACACATTTTTCTCATACTTACCTGTCCAAAAAAAAGCCTTACTCCTCCCATTGGGATGGAACAACTCTGTAATATCAAAATCTACGGGAGAACATGGAGCTTACCTGTGCCAACTGCCATGATAGAAGTAGCTCAGTTCCCTCCTTTTCCTCGGCTAAGGAACATTCTCTCACACCAAGTGGGAATGAGGCATTATCTCCGGATTGGCAAGCATATCGTAAGCGCTTCTAGTAGGAAAATTCCTACTTGCTCATGAAACTAATGTAGGCACTACTGATTACAGAATGAATAATCATTATCAAACAGTTACTATTAG
>JADBJO010007303.1:60000-70000 GCA_016801955.1 Conus betulinus | reverse complement strand
AGCAGATATGGCTATCCCCAAACCCTTCCAACTGGATCAGATGATGTAAAAATCAAGAACAGATTAAATGTTCAAGAATGTTGCAGAACACACTTTAACTAACATATCTGCTGTGCATACATGTAGATGTACATTGTAGGCATGTTAACTCACACACATTTCATGGCCATGATGACCACTGGAGAATCATAGCTTATGCAATAGCAGATCACTCACAAATGATAAGTTTTCTCCCCTTTCTCTCCTTCTGTAAACATGGTCACTTTTCAAATACCTGTCAACTTCCTGAATATAAATGAATTTTTTTTTTTCAATGGAAAAAAAATCATGACTATTGTGGGGACGAGTGGAATGTGTGGTGGAATGTGGAAAAAATACCACAGGCAGTGCTCCTGGGCACTTGTTTCTCATCGAAATGTAATAGATTTGCTACTGCATATTTGAAGTTTTCATCCAATTTCGTATTATTGTCCATTTGTTGAGAACAAATCAGGGAGTGTGGGTGGGTTTCCAAGATTTCTGGGAGCATGAAATGTGTAAATCAGCTGAAAAGAAAAAAAATAAGAACTACTGAAAATCGTTAGACAAAACACAAACGTCAGCAGAGAAAAGGACACTGGCATGCCTGTGAACATTGTTTCACTTCCTGAAAGATCTGACCGTGTTATTTCCTTTATTTCTTTCTTAGCACACCGGGATCAGCTATCTTCTTCTTCTTCAGCATTCCAGAATCTGCTTGCGTGTGAACTCGTTTTACCCAGTTGGGATACTCACACTATACTTGAGAGTAGGGTCAGTTCACTCCGACTTTTGTTGAGTGCAGAAATTTGTGGGAAGATGTTGTGGAAAGAGATAGATAAAAGATATGGTAGACAGATAGGACAGTAGACAACAGTACAGCAAAGGAGGAGACAGAGTTACTGAGAGCGCGAAAGGAAAAGGGGACATTACTAGCACAGAATGTCCAGAAGGAGGGGGAACTATTTGCTATCTGACTTCTTCATTAGTTATGCACATTTGGATTCGCTTACCACAGCTAGCCATCTGTTCAGCTTTTTCATTTAACTTCTGCCCACTTTGGTCTTCTAGAAAAATTTGGCTGATGCATATGCAACTAGAGGTTGAGGTCTACCAGTGAAAAAAATGAGCTCTTGTATGTTTTAGGCACTGGTCTTTTTTTGTTGTTTTTAGGTTAATTTGTTTTTTTTGTCAAGTAACAAATACCTGCAATCATAATATCTAGAAATCTGAAATATGTGCATCATTTCTTAACTAGTTGATGCAAATGAATGCCTACATAAGTGATGGTGATATAAGGGGGAAAAAAATTTGGGGACAGATTTAAATGAACTCCTCAGTGTAAAACAATGACACAAAATGTCATACAGTAGAAATTAAATTGTAAACACTAAACTGAGGACAAATCTAGACAATGTACAAAATGAAACATGGCCAAACACCCAAAGAGAGAAATTACCTTCACATGATTTCCCTTTTGTGCATGTTGTCATGTGGTTCAAGACATTCTTCATCGTACGACAGTAAGGCAGCCCACATGCCTGCTCTCCATTTGTCTGTTCACGCCTCTGACACTTGTGTGCATGCAGAAGAAGCACAAGTTGCTGCTGTATCAACTTGCTCATGTCAGGATCAGCAGTTGGCTGTCGCTGGCCTGTTCCTCCCGGCAGAGGTGGGGGAGACTTAAAACACACACAAATAGAAAAAAGAATAATTCCCAAATATCAGCTACATATTTGTTTCCCACTGATTCATAGATGATAAGTTGTTAGAATTAACATCAATTATGAATCTACATGCTACAGAAACACTAAAAAAAAAAGACATAAACACATTTTTTTCATACTTACCCATCCAAAAAAATGCCTGATTCATGTTTGGAGTGGAACAACTCCGTAATATTTAAATCACCACTAAAAAAAAAAATAAATAAAATAAAAATAAAAATCATCATGAGAGCATGGAGTTACCACTGCTCAGTTCCCAAACAACCCAGCCAGAGTGATCACCCTTAGTGAGTTCACAACATTGTGCCATGACAGAGGTAGCTCAGTTTCCTCCTATTCAATGGCAAAGGAACATGTCTCTCTAGGCTCTCTTGGTATTATTCACACCAAGTGGGAATAAGGCATATCTCTGGACTGGCAAGCCTATCGTACGCACTTCTAGTAGGAAAATTCCAACTCGCTCATAAAACTAATCTAAGCACCACTGATTACAGACTGAATAATCATTATCATGCAGTTATTATCAATTCTATGTGCATGCATAAGCACACACACACACACACACACACACACAGAGACCTGACTACACAGCAAGCATCACACACATGAGAAAACATCCAACAGTTATCAGGGTCAGAATGCCAACATGTACAATATTCATGACATTGCTCATGTTCTGGTAGCCTGGCATCTGAGGTATCTGCGAGATGTGTTTCATGTTGTTCTGACCAGTGGACAGTGTCAAGGCGTTGCCCATGGTGCCATGTACCTGGCCCAAACCAGGTGGAAAACCAGAGCCATTGTTTGTTGTCATCCCGCCTGAAGAAGACCAATAGGTCAAGGCTTGTTTCTTCAATGTTTACATGTTCATCTGACCGCTCAGTACTTCAACACTTGTTTTTCTTGCTTTCAACGTTGCCTGCAGTCAGTGTACCTTGAACACTATTAACCTGTTCTCTGTGTGTAATATTACACTTACCTTTAGAGCTGATTTTGTTGGCTAAGCATTCTCATATGGTTTTGATGACACAATTATCAACGATTACATAAACAGGACAAGTTTTATATTTATCTAGAGCCATCCAACTGTTTTTTTGACGCACACATGCCCTTGCTCTCTCCTTCCTTACCAATATGCACACTTACACCCACACAGACGCACCATCACACAAGCAGTTACACACAAATGCATGCCCTAGCTCCCTCCTTCCCTACCCATATGCACACTTACACCCACACTGATGCATCATCACACATGCAGTTACACACTTACACCTACACTGGTGCACCATCAGACAAGCAGTTACAAACATGTGCATGTAAGCATACTGCACCATGACCAGAAGCATGGACATAGCTGAGGAGGGCATCAGAAAACAGACAGCTTGAAAAGCAATGTTCATGGATTAATTTTGAACAATTTCTGAAATGGACTGAAAGTAGGAGACCTTCCAGGATTGTGACATTGTGATAATTTCTATCATTTTCCTCAAAAGTGACTGATTTCTTTAGGACAGCAAGCATGTGTCTCTCTCTGTTCATCATGAATCAAGTACATACATTGATAGCATTGATCTCAAAACTGAAATCCCATGGAGTAGCCAGCCATCTTGTTTTGTGTGTGTGTGTGTGTGTGTGTGTGTGTGTGTGCGCGCGCGCGCGCGTGTGTGTGCAGCAAAGCAAATTTAGCACTCAAGCTGGTGGCACTGGGTGTGTTCAGTGTGCATGGATATTGTCATCACTGATTGCGGGTAAGAAGAAAATGATATGACCAAATGATACAAATGATATGGTGAAATCATACAAATAAACAGGTCTGGTTTTAAGATTTGACACATGGTGACTATTTTCAAAAAACAATGTTTGAATCAAAAGAAGATGGATAATGTTTACAATGTGGAATAGAACCTGAAGCAGTACTGTTACACTTTGTCTCAAGGTATTACACAACACAACATGTCTTTTTCATAAACTATAAAGGTCAAAACCATATAGGTACCTGGCTCACTCAGTTACAAATCCTTAAAGACAACATGTAATTTTCTCACCAACTCAATCTGGAAAGTAAACTTACTTCATCTCCACACAAAGTAAATGCCAGTTCATGAATGTTAGACAAAATGCCATCATAAAACTTATGTATATTCATTTCAGCTCTTAATACTACTTCCTGCTTTTGGTCATCTACAGACTATGAAGTCAGCAAAAAGCACAAAGCACACATATGTACATATCTGTCATATATTTGTCAGAATTATAACCAACCAACCACAGAATAAAACAAGTTCCCCCAGATCTATTTCTACCGTAGGAAGACAGACACCACGGCATCTATCAGATCCTGGAAATGTGTAGTAATCAACAAGTGACAACACATTATCCAAGTGCTTCTGTTGCATGCTTTGAACGATATTGCAGTTTCAAGCTCTTTGCCAATCTTTCAATAAAGTTGATCAGTATTGTACACCTTGCCAACTCCACCACCGTCCATGCCTGTTCTTGTCACTATCTGAATGTTGTACTGCTTTCCTTTCAAACCCATCCTGCTTTTGTTTTTACTTCCACAACCTCACATTCATGGAAAAACTCCCCTGGCAGTGATAGGATTTCACCATAGAATCTGTCATAGACCAGTTTAAAGCTGATCACTTCTCCACTTTTGCCCAAATGTTTATCCCATGATGGTGAGGGATGCTTGGTATCCTTCAGCTCAGTACAATGTTATCTATATTAAACCAAGAACCATATCCTGCCTGCTCTCATTCCTGAACAGAGATGACCAGAACATCTGACAAGCTGTCCAGGAGAGCTTCAGGTTACACACAGAGAGGTGGAAAGTACCACTGGCAGACCCAGGTGAAACTGACTTAGATGGCTTCCAGGTCACCAAGTCTCTGAGACTACAGAAGCACCGCTTAGCCTGCTTGCAATGCTCCACATGAGTGAAACTGCATGAGCTCTTGTCTAAAGCCCAGTCTGGATTAGAATGTTGACGCGAGTTTGCTGCGAGTGTGGCATAGCAGTGGATGCCAGGGGAGAGGTGGCAGCTCTCCTTTTGAGGGACACTGATGTGAGAATTTAGTGTTGGGCGGCGCAGACAACCTTCCAGCCATGTGGGTGACGGCGGGTCTAGCCTGTGTCGCCGGGGGACGGCTCCTGGAGATGTGGGGCGATCAGCGAAGGAGCGCTGCCTGACTGTGACTACCGTGTGGCCCTGACAGCCATGCTCTGTTTTGTGGCAAGGCAGACATTGTGGACACTCCTTATGGGGCTGGGCTAAAAAATGCCCTCACAGCCACAGTCAGCGAGTATCTGCCATATATTAGGGGCTCGTGCAGCGCTCCAGCAACTTTCGTCCTGCCCCCTCCTTGAGGCGACCTCATGCTGCACAGGACCATTGCCACCTGAACATGAAGAAGGCCACCCAGTGGTCCTGAAGACAGCCTGATGTTTGGGGGACAGCAGGCAACACACTCTGATGCCCATCGCCGGTCGACCAACAACCAGAAATTGAACCAACATTCAAGAGCAACATGACCAAACTTGAATCAGCATTCAAGAGGAACACGAGCTCAGAGAGAGGAATGCGACGACCCCCCACTGAAACCCACTCACTATTGCCGGTGACAGCAGTTGCCACAATGATGCAGACCAATGTCTGCAGTAACCTTGTCCTTGCCTCAGGCTGACAGGACGTTAATCTCACCCTTAATGAAAATGATATAATATTGATGAGCACAATGACCTGTACAGCATGTTGCTGCCATCCTCTGAGGGCATTATCAGTAGTCTGGCTCTGTGTATCCCAGTCTACTGAAGTAGGATGTGGACTGGGACCTTCCTTTGAACTGTTCTTCCTTCTTTTTGCTTCTGTCGGTCTTTCTTTCTTTGCAATATCTATATATGGACATCCATTTTGAGCGCAATTTGAGGTAAGTAACTAGCCTTCAGTTTCGTTGTCTTGAATGTTGTTCATCTTGTCCAACAAAGATCAAGGAGGTCAAAATGGGTAGTGTTTGTGTTTTTCAAAATTGTTTGTTTGGTTTGTTTGGTGGTACAGAATTTTTTTCTGGAAATGGGAATACTGAGTATCTGACAGTGTAAGTACAGAGTTTGGTTTCTTTGATTTTAATAAACCAATATTTTATCATTTAATCTAACCAGAACCTGGATCTGAAATAAAGATTAAGACAGACACACACACACACACACACACACACGCACACATACGGAGAGAGAGAGAGAGAGAGAGAGAGAGAGAGAGAGAGAGAGAGAGAGAGTAATATCTTAACATGAAATATAACCAGAACAAGAATTTTGAAATAACATCATGACACAGAGAGAGAGAGAGAGAGAGAGAGAGAGAGGGAGAGAGAGCAATATTTTAAACATGAAATATAACCAGAACAAGGATTTTGAAATAACATCATGACACAGAGAGAGAGAGAGAGAGAGAGAGAGAGAGAGAGAGTGTATTATTTTCATTTTGAAAACGTCAAATCATCGGAAAATGTTTTATCTTCAAAAAATCTCTTACACTGTGATTTCCTTACATTTTTGTACAAGCTGAACATGATGTTGATGTTGATCAGCATGGTTATGATCTTAAAGACGATCACCGACAATGTGAATCGTTTTCCAAGGTCTACACAACAGACTGGTTTGCCTAGTTAATGCAGCATCGCCCAACGCTATGCTTTCATAGCACATGCACATCCATACACTCATGCACAGACTTTTAAAAAACTCACTTCATACGCGCTTGCGTTGGTGATATCGCTTTGAGTCCGAACCGGCCTTGTCCTGTGGCTGGTCCCTCGCCTCTTGGTTCTGCTGGAACACCAGTTGCTCGTCCGGTAGGGAAGGTAACAGTTAGGTCTGTCGCGGTCAAATTCGTTGCCCGGTCAAATTCGTTGCTGGTCAAAGACTGTACGCCTTAGGGCGAACTATCTTTGGTCAGGTGTTTCTCTTTCACTACAGGAGTCTTCGGACACACTGTCAATGGATCTGTCTTGGTAGATGACTAGACCAAGCCTTGTTTTGTGTGGATCTCTGAGTTTGGTAACCTTCCCGAAGATGGCTGCTGAGATACTTCCTCCTACGGGCTAGAAGTTATGCTGCCCCTGGGGCTCTTCCGCATCAGACTGGGCTGATAATCCCGTGTTGTACGCGTACTTCACTGCTGATCGTTCGCAGTTAGTCAGACCAAAAGCGTCCAGATGAAGCGATCTTGGCTATTACACGCATCAATGTTCTGGCTAATCAGACATAATGTATGCCTCAATTCGTGGAAAACGGTCCTTTCCAACAGAAGTCACTAAGTTATGCCGTATGTTGAATCCAGGAAGATATTTCTTCATTGTGAATGATTTCCCGCTAATGTTCGTTTCTCAATAATGTCGCCCTAGCAGTTTCAGTTTCAGTTTCATCAAGGAGGCGTCACTGCGTGCGAACTAGTCCATATAGGCCTACGCTGCACCACATCCGCTAAGTTTTGAGACCACACTAAGCATGATTTTAAGCTGATGGATAAATGAATTAACAAATATGATGAGAGAATTGAAGAATAGTGTCTCGTGGCAACGACTCAGAAGATGTCTGACCTACGCATTAGCCCAACGCGCTGGTCACACCTTCAGAGCCTATCTACCGTCGGTTTTGCTTTTTTTTGTGTGTGTGTGTGTGTGTGTGTATGTGTGTGTAGTGAATGTACACGTGTGTGTATGGATGTGGGGGCACGGGCCCATGTGTGTGCTTGGGCGCATGTGTGTGTGTGTGTGTGTGTGTGTGTGCGCGCGCGCGCGCGTTTGTGTGTGTATGTGTGCGCCCATGTATGTGTGTGCGCGCATGTGTGTGTGTGTGTGTGTGTGTGTGTGTGAATGCTATCAGTTTTATATGATCCTGATTCTTAGCCAGGCTACGATGGTGGTGTTGAAGGCCAGGGAGGAGAGCGCGTCAGGCTGTGGAGGTAGGATCTGGCACTAGGGCCTTCACTGCCTGAGACAGGGGGAAGGAGTGGATGTGGGAGCCTATCGGGAGCTTAGGATGAGGACTTTCAGTCACTGCATGAATGACCTCTAAAATTATGCTACAAAACTCTATGCCAATGATATGCTGGTTTTTCTATTTACCTGCTATACAAGCTGGTTACGGGATAACTCAGTAGAACAACGAACTCGTAATTCTAGTGTCCTTGCAGGTTGTGGGTTCAAATCCATCGGGACCGTTTCAGTACAGGGAGACTTTACTCTCGATGTTAAGATTAGTTCTGACTCCATCCCTTAGAAGCACTTCGAATGAGACCGTAAACCGAGGTTCCATGTGTGTACGCATGCATAACATCTTGTGCACGCCTTGATTAATCCCATCATCATCCTTCGGAAGAGTAGACCCAGTAGGCCGATGGTGGTGGGTGACACACATACACATAGCATATATCCTGTGCTCTGATAACGGTCTGGGTAACGACTGCTGAGCGTGGGGCATGATTTATAATGTCTCAAATATTGGAAGGAAGAACTGCAGGTTACGCAATCTGTCCTCTGGGTTTTTGTAGTTTTGTAGTTATCAGAATGACGGATAAGAGTCAATCATGTCTTGATCGACCTTCTGATACAGGTGTTTTTGTTGTTGTTTTGTTGTTATTGTTTTACCAATAATTATCGTGTTAGGGTGTTAACAGTCTTTGATTTTCGCTTCCCATTCTCTGACTTAAAAAAAAATTGCTTGATAGAACTTCAGCATCAGATCAGGCTCGAATCATTGACTTTAACCTGACCTATAAGGGCACATCTCGTAATCTGCAACCGATATACGAGATGATTTTTTAAAAAAAAAAAGAAAAAAAAAAAAAAAAAAAAAGTCATCGGCGATGTAGTTTTATAGTTTTGGTTGGCATTCAGTGAAACTTCTCGTCCAAAGCTCCCAACAGGCTCACACATCCACTCCTCCATCCCCTCTGCACTGGTATGACCAGATCAAGTCCTAGACAGTGATTCCCTCATAGCCATTTGTCAAGAACGTTCCTCATGAATTGCTGAAAGGTCACTGACATCATCATCCCCAACACATACAGGGAGGTAGGGTGACACTGACAGTGTCATTGACTTTGCACTCACTGGACCAAAATTCACAGCAGGTATGAGTGCGGAAGCCCTTCTTCATCATGGAAGTGACCATTTCCCTTTTGTGTTCAGTTTACAGAAACTATCAAAAGTCACACAAACGAAACAAAAGGACCCTTTTTTCAATGCAACAAGAATGAATGGGATATCATAGGAACGTTAACGAGTAGAAGGTGCAAAAGAAACAATGCTACGACCAAACAAATCGTTCACCCCCCCCCTTGGTAGAATGTAGACACAGAACAGCCTGGAAAGAGAAACACAAGGCTGTCAGAATCTGGCAGAGAGAAAGAAGAAAATCTTTCCTTGATCTAACTATTAAAACAGACATGAATCAGAAAAAGGAACAATTCGAAAGAGTAGCTGAAGAAGCAAAAGAAACCAAATGGCAACAAATACTGTCTGTCGCTTAATTATGACACAACACTGACTCAGTTCTGGCACTTTTATAGTCGCATGGAAGGAAAACACAAAACAAATGCAATCCCAGCTATCTTAGACGTTGATGGGATCACAAAAATCAAGACAAATTTTGAGAAAGGTCGGCTCTACTTAAATGTTTCGAAGAACAGAATGATCAAAGAATTTGGATGAAAAGAAGAAATATTTTGCCAAGTTAAACCAACACCTAGCTCAGACTGGCATTGATGATGAAATAACAGCATCTGAACTGGATGACGCAATAGCTAGATGATGCCTAAGGATAGTGATCCAGGTCCAGACAAAGTACGGTATGTAGATATCAAACAGCTCTCAGAAGAGGAGAGAGCCCAACTCTTCAGCCTCTACCAGGACAGTTTTGATAAACTATGTCCCAGGAAACTGGACACACAGCTACCTGAAAGCTCTTCCAAAACCAGGAAAAAGATCATCATCGGCTAAATGGCTACCGCGTACTCACTATGCAAAATATAGTAGGAAAGCTCATGGAATGAATATAGCCAGAAAACTCGCAAGAGATCTTGAAAGTATACAAAAATCATCCCATCAAATCAAGGAGGCTACAGACCAGGTAAAAGTACATGGGAAAACGCAGCCGCTTTTGCCTATGAAGAATAAGAAGGATTCAAAAAAAAAGGAAGAAACACTAGCTGTTGCAATAGATCTGGAAGACGCATACAACAAAGTCCA
>JADBJO010007303.1:17500-55000 GCA_016801955.1 Conus betulinus | reverse complement strand
TAATTAATATACTTAATTGCTTCAGTTCAAGTTCGTATTTCAAACATTTTTGAAAAGTTATGACATTGTTTAGTCTAAATTTGATTTAAGTAGTTATCATAATCAAATGGAACATGAAGTCCCAGAGAAATACTGTTTTTAAATAAAACCCAGTTCGCTGTAATTCTTTTTGATGAATTTCAGTCATATGGCTGTTTGAATGCAGTGGATCACTGAGGTGCTGAGATGGGGCTTGGTGGTGGTTGGGGGAGGGGAGGCTGAAAGGTTAAAGATGTACCTTTTTTGCATCTAAATGTTAGCATTATTGAATACAGTCATCCACAACAACAACAACAACAAACAACAACAACACACACACACACCACACACACACACACACACACACACACACACACACACACACACACACACACACATGTGCAAAATCATGCACTGTCTCATTTGCCTTTCTGTTTTACTGAATCTTTTTTTGTTTCTTTTGTTTCAGATCAGTCTTGACAGAGGCCTGTTGATTGTACAGTCATTATGAGCTTGTATGTGCCAGCGTTGCGGCTGTGCCATCTAGTCAGTTGTTTGTTAATACTGCAGGTAAGAAGACAGAATGTACACAAACGTGTGAAGGATAGTTTTATTGAACCATCACATAAATTGTTGAGATGACCTTTTTTCTGAAGTCAATTTAGAATGGAGAATTAAAGTTAGCACATATTAAAAAGTGATAACTACTCATGCTGTGACATGTAGTATACTATGCAAAATGACGTGTTCATGAGTGTTTATACCTTGCAATCTTTTCACTTATGTCTCACTCATGTTTCATCAAATCCATGTCTTAAGCACACTGCATAGTTAACATTCTGCACCCAGATCTAATACAGGGGTATAACAGCCTGTCAGCTTCCCTTCACCCTCCCTCCTATGACTCCCTTGGCATGATAGACTAGTGATTAGCCTTTGTGTATTCCTTTTTCATCCTGAAAGTATGAACAAGTGCAAGATCCATGGTTCAAATCCAAGCAGGAGATGGGGTGGGATGTGTGTGTGTGTGTGTGTGTGTGTGTGTGTGTGTGTGTGTGTGTGTGTGTGTGTGTGTGTGTGTGAAGGGTGGAGGGGGGTGGGGGAGAGGGAGGGGATGGGGGATGGTTTACTGAAGATTGTTATCCAGTCAGCCTGTTTGCAAACCTGTTATTGGTTTGTGTTTATGCCTGAATCTCTTTTCTGAAATAATGTAGATATTATCGATTGTAATTACAGATTCTTGCAATGATAGGTCATCTTTAAAGGCTCATTAATAAGTGTAAGTAGATCTGACATAAGTGAGCATTGAATATTGTGTATAACTGAAAAGACGACCTTAAGAGACATTATTTCCTTTCTTGTTGCCAGTATTGACCCATTATTTTTTTCCGTAGATACTGTGCATTTGTATGCTGCTTTTTTTTTCGGGGGGGAGGGGAGGAGGGGGGGGGGGGGGGTATTTTTTTAAGAGTAGAAATGAAATGATAAATCAACTTTAAGAATTGAAGATTATATGCAGTTTTAGAAAAGGGTGGATGTTTAAAGTATGCAGCTTAATTCCCCCATCTAGAAAAAGATCATTTTAAGGGAGGAAAAGCATCACTTTCGTAGTATCAAAAAGCAAAGGAAGCATTGGTCAACTCAGAAATCACTTTGCTGATTCACTATAAAAGAAGTGAAAAATCAAACACTTCTCTTACATTGTCAATTAACTGCTGGTAGAATATAGGTCAAAACATTTGAAATAGAATGTTTGTGCGCTGTGCTGATAATTTTCAAGCTGATTAACTGTAAGGACAACAGTGTGAAATGGTTGTCCATGGCTGAAATGGATATAAGGGTCAGTAGTACAGAAAGAGTTTAAATGTTTGGCAGTTTGATTAACATGTAAAGATTTGTTTTTTGTAAGTCAGTACAGACAAATAATGTTATCAGCTTTTTTCTTTAATTAGTACAGAAGAATAATCATTTAACACAACTGTTATCTACTCTGGCTTTCTTCTTTCTAATTGTATGCCCGATGTTCTTTTTTCTTTTTAAGTATTTCGCTCACTACATCTGGAACCAACTCCCATACTCTGTTTGTCAAATAAATTCAACCATGTACTGCATCAACTTTTTTGTTGTTATTGAAAAGATGTATGCTAGTCTAACAATCAAAATAACATGATGTTACCAAGCATAATGCTTTAGTTCCCAGTAGTTTGTCTCTTACTTCAGTTGTCCTTTTCTTTTTTTTAAATTTTCGTTTGCGTGCATTTGTGTGTGTGTGCGTGTGTGTGTGTGTGTGTGTGTGTGTGTGTGTGTGTGTGTGCGTGTGTCTGTGTGTGTGTGTCTCTGTGTGTGTGTGTGTGTTTGTGAGTGAGAGTGTGTGTGCGTGTGTGTATGTGCGTGTGCATGTGTGAGTGTGTGTATGTGTGTGTGTGTGTGTGTGTGTGTGTGTGTGTGTGTGTGTGTGTGTGTGTTTATCCTGGTTATTTGATGCTCATTTTTCTAATGAAGAATGTTTTTGACATGGTTTATCTTATATCAGAATCCAGTTTGTCTGTTGTGTGGTTTTACTGTTGTTTTCTTTAGTTGTTTTAGATGTTATTTATTTTGAATTAGCAAGCAGGAAAATTTTCCACTTCAAGTTTTGTTTGTTGCTGGTGTTCCAGAGCATTCTTCTCTGTTATGGAGAACCACATGATTGCCCCAAAGGGTATGTACCATGACAAAATGATGAAAAATTAAAAAAAAAAAAAATTTAGTCACAGAATTTATAATAACATATGTGTTTGTGCTAAAAGTAAAATTTTAACAAGAATGTTCTGAGTAAAACTATTCCCCAGTATTTATCACTCGGTTCATAGATCTATGGATCATTATTTTTAAGCTATATTTTCCTTTGTGTTGATTCAAATCTTATGTAAAGCATAAAAAACAAAGTTTTTTAATATCTTTTTATGAGTCCAGAAAAACTGTTTAGTGATTTCTATGCCAAAAACTGTAATGGATTTTTAAAAAAAACTGTACTTTATAAGGGTTTCAGCCATAAAAAGAAGATTGAATTGCAACATTATGCTTGCAGTTGATTGATAGGACGAATCTGTAGTATCATAAACCCAACCATGCATGACAGTGTCCAACATTGGTCACAGGCAGTTCCTCTCTGATCACGGTTGTCAGCCCTGTAGTCTCTGCAATCCTGTCATTGCCCAAGTGAAAAATCTCATCATCCGCGAGGAATGCCGCAGCACCAACCCTGATCCTCTGGCTGATGGAAGAGTGCTGTGGTGTGATGATGATCCAAAGGGTCCTTTTCCTGGTGAGCATTTGCTGTAGCCAATCCTTTGTTTGCTGTGTGAAATGTTACTGCAGCGTTGATACAGCTTTCTGAGTCCGTTTTAGGGTGCCAGGTGCATGTCTTTATATTTGAATAACGTTCTTAGCTTTTGGAAAATCAAAAGGTACATGTTGTTTCTTCCTCTCCTTTACTTTTTTTTCTTTTTGTTTGTTTCTTCTGCCTTGCTCATTGTCAGATATGCTGAGTTTCTCTCTCGAAGTCCGCTTTTTCTTTTTTTTTTGGAACGACATGGATTTAGCTTTTGGAAATCAAAAGATACATGTTGTTTCTTCTCTCTCCTTTACTCTTTTTCTTTTGTTTGTTTCTTCTGCCTGCTGCTCATTCTCAGATATGCTGAGTTTCTCTCTCGAAGTCCGCTTTTTTTTTTTTTTTTGGAACGACATGGATTTAGCTTTTGGAAATCAAAAGATACATGTTGTTTCTCCTCTCCCTTTACTTTTTTTCTTTGTTTGTTTCTTCTGCCTTGCTCATTCTCAGATATGCTGAGTTTCTCTCTCGAAGTCCGCTTTTTTTTTTTTTTTTTTTTTTTTGAACGACATGGATTTTTCTTTTTGTGGTCTCATCTACTATGGGCCCTTAGTGGTATTACTTAATCTGCTTTGTTCTTGCAACTGCATACATAATTACACCCAGTTTTGTCATGCTGCAGCAGCCCCACGAACAGTAGTACACATGAAGCAGTCAGAATCAGGACATCATGAGAAACCGACCAGAAGAGAGACTGCATTGCTGCCAAGTCATTTTGCTGGTGCTAATTGGTGCCTGTTCTGTGTAACATATGGTCTGCAGGACATGATATACTAAATTCCATTCTGACGACAAAAGCTGGTAAGGCACGGAGGCAGTGTGAGTGAGCTTTCCTGTTGTGACCTCATCTGTCCAGCACTAGTCCTGATGAACATGCTGAGACCAGCCACGTGGATCCAAGCTCACCATGGGCATGGAGGTGGAGAGGAAATCGGTGCTGTGATGGGATGGGAACAGGCCAGAAAGGCTGTGGTCATGATGGGAACAGGCCAGAAAGGCTGTGGTTAGGATGGGAACAGGTCAGAAAAGCTGTGGTTAGGATGGGAACAGGCCAGAAAGGCTGTGATTAGGATGGGAACAGGCCAAAATGCTGTGATTAGGATGGGAACAGGCCAGAATGCTGTGATAGGATGGGAACAGGCCAGAAAAGCTGTGGTTAGGATGGGAACAGGCCAGAAAGGCTGTGGTTAGGATGGGAACAGGCCAGAAAGGCTGTGGTCATGATGGGAACAGGTCAGAAAGGCTGTGGTGAGGATGGGAACAGGTCAGAAAGGCTGTGGTTAGGATGGGAACAGGCCAGAAAGGCTGTGGTTAGGATGGGAACAGACCAGAAAGGCTGTGGTTAGGATGGGAACAGGCCAGAAAGGCTGTGGTCATGATGGGAACAGGCAGAAAGGCTGTGGTTAGGATGGGAACAGGTCAGAAAGGCTGTGGTTAGGATGGGAACAGGCCAGAAAGGCTGTGGTTAGGATGGGAACAGGTCAGAAAGGCTGTGTGGTTAGGATGGGAACAGGTCAGAAAAGGCTGTGGTTAGGATGGGAACAGGCCAGAAAGGCTGTGGTTAGGATGGGAACAGGCCAGAAAGGTTGTGGGTTAGGATGGGAACAGGCCAGAAAGGCTGTGGTTAGGATGGGAACAGGCCAGAAAGGCTGTGGTCATGATGGGAACAGGCCAGAAAGGCTGTAGTTAGGATGGGAACAGACCAGAAAGGCTGTGGGTTATGATGGGAACAGGCCAGAAAGGCTGTGGTTAGGATGGGAACAGGCCAGAAAGGCTGTGGTTAGGATGGGAACAGGCCAGAAAGGCTGTGGTTAGGATGGGAACAGGCCAGAAAGGCTGTGGGTTAGGATGGGAAACAGGCCAGAAAGGCTGTGGTCATGATGGGAACAGGTCAGAAAGGCTGTGGTTAGGATGGGAACAGACCAGAAAGGGAAACAGAAATGAAGAATTCTTTTGACGACGATCAGTGTGGAGGATACTGTAGAGTTCCATTTCAATCTTAGATTACATTCAATCCAGTTCCTGTTGTTATTTATCTCAACAGACTATGAAGGCCCATATCAGGGCTGCTGCCTCCTCAGATGAGACTACATGCTAGGACTGTACCCTCTACTCATCCTTATATATGTCATCATCTACACCCAAGAGATACAGATACCTGCAGTGACACTCAGGAAATCTGACCAGCATGATCAGAAACATACATATCCCTTACTTGGATAAAAATCAGCCTTGTTGTTCAGGGCCATTTGACCCATAGCACAGTCAACTCTTGAGCGGGCCAGGGCTGAAAAATCCTATAGAGAAATGCTCTGGTGGGGCTTGAACCCAACCTCCAGCCTGTAGCCAACAATGTTAACCAGTGTGCCATATGTAACCTGAGCATAGTGTATAATTTCTCAACTTTCATTTTAAAGATAAAATCAAAATAGAAAAACAAAACAAACAATGAAAGCTGCACGTTACCTCATGTTAAGCAGGGCTTCCTATTCCACGTCATGGAATTAGTCAGTATCATGACTTGTTGAGTTCTAACCTGGTTTGTGATTAGAGTCAGTGGAGTGCTTGTGTCACAGTTTCTACCTCCATTGTTAGACTTGAAGTGGTTAAATTGTATGCACCACTGTCTTCCTGGATAGTTGGGCTATTTTGTTTCACTATGTATACCCCAGCCTGAATTGCCTTTGTTAACCAAACTGTCAATGTATATAACAATAATCTTTTTAGCCAAGGTTTTCCACCTGCATCTGAATTTCTGTGTTGGTTTTGCCATTCTGGCCAGGCTTTGCAATAGCAGTTTGGTAGAGGTGTTTAAAGTGGTCTGAATTCTTTTCCCATTATTTCAGTTCTTTTTGAGTTCTGATAACTGGCACACAAGTTGTATATTGTCTTCTGCCTGTCCCATCCATGATTTTCCAAATCCCTAATGAGTGCCTTTCGTTTCTTTGACTATCATATATAGTAGGTTTGGAAGATTTTCAACTGCTCTAGATTATGCCTTGACCTGTTCTAGCTTGTGTCTGATTACATTGAAGGAAGGTCAAGCAGGAATTGCAAAGTTTCGGTTGGTATGCCCTTCATAGTTCCCAACATCAGTCTGTTTAGCTGTTATTGTTTTCATGGCAAACAGGCCTTTTTTTTTTACATTCAAGAACAATATTCTCAACATGTTTTCTAAAGGTCAGCATTCTGTCAAAGCCTATACTCCAAAATGTAGGTTGTCAGTTGACATTTTGTATTTAATTGAAGGAAATTGGTGAGGGTAACTGTCCTGATGTCTAGATGTTGAGAGTGCAGAATAATGTCTGGGTTTTGAAGGGTTGATGGATGATCCCGTTTGTTTCTCGAATGAGCAGTGTTGTTCCACTGGTGCTGAACTGCTTTCATTCTTTTTGAATATTCTTTGATGTTTTGCAGATCAGACTGACATCTGTTGGTGTCAATGCTCAAGCAGTTCCATTTCTATTGAGCTTTGCAAAGCCCTTAGTGTAAACATTGTACAAAACAGAGGAGAGATGAGAATGTTGAGGTAATCCCAAAGTGAGTTTATAAGGTTCAGATATCCAGTCTCCAAACCTTAGGATGATGGTTCGCTTCTGAAGTGCTGCTGCAATCCATCCATGATGTTATTGAAAGATATGAAATTGTCCAAAATTTGACGGTCTGTGGGAGGTACATCTAGTTTCTTGAGACAGAGGACATCAAATTCATACATGAGTTTTTCAGTTGTTGAGATCCTCTGTCTAGTACTTTGGCAGTTCTAAGAATGAAATCCTGAAATATTTCTTGGATGGTCTTTCAGCTTTTGTTGTATTCCTACCTATCTGTCTTCTTCTCCTACCTCTTCTGTTTTGTCAAGTGTTGTTTTGAGGTGATCTGGTTTAAAGTCCCAGAGCTTGCACCCAATGATACCCAAGGTGCAAGCAAGACAAAGGTTTTTTGGAAACCATAAAATGGAATTCTTTGTGTTGAGGAATCATAGGTGGTCACCCTTACAGAGCCCCGTGTCAGGAGAGGGCAACAGATGCCCATACATGTAGGGAATACCTACACATATTAAGTCCATCAGACTGATGTCACCCTAAGGCCAGACTGCATACAGTTTGAGACGGTATAACATATCAGCCCATTCCTTCTAGTAGAACAGTATGAAAACCTTGGGATTGGGGGAGATTGAGTCCTGAAAGGAAAGTGACATCAGGAGACATAGTGGTCGAAAGTATACATCCTGAAGTTGTTTCCTGTGTTTATGTTTGATTCTTTCTTTGTTTTGAAACTTTGTTTTAAGCTGTCTGGGGAACAAACCAGCCAAATAAAGACTAAGAACATGCTGAAAATTTAGATTAAAGACTGTCTCCCAATTTTATGCGATTTGTTCAAATCAGTCATTCAGACTAGCTGATTATTACAGACTTTGATTTGAATTGTGATCGAAAGATAAATAAGGCCGCCATTGTTCCCACATGACAAGACAGAAATATCTTTAGACTGAAAAGTTCCCCCACTTGGCTTACAGACTTATACACATTTTGAATAGGATAGACATACAGACATACCTCAAACTCTGGACAAAAGACTTATCAAGACTTCTTCTACACACATGTGTGAATTTCAAATGTTCATCACTCAATACAGGACAAGATGATTGTATTCAATTTAATGGTAGGTGTATTCATGTCAGGTTTTATATTGTTGGTCGTCTTTTTTTTGAGGGGGGGGGGGAGGGGGGGGGGGGGGGTATGCGGTGTGTGTGTAAATTTTTTAATAGCTCTCATTTTTAAATCATAGGGGATGATGCTTGATGATAATGTGTACCAGAAGTGATCAAGCCAAGCTTTAACCATGCCATTCATTGACAGGTTCAGAATTTTACACTGAACTCCAATGTTTAGACCCTCAAATATATTTGATTTTTAAATTTCTGTTGTTGATGTCTGTGTTTGTTTTGTTGTTGATTTTTTTGGTCATAATCGTGTCAGTTTTTTATCTATTTTTTGTTTAGAATGTATTGTTGTTCCCAGTTTTTTTTTTTTTTTTTTTTTTAATGCTGCCATAAGTAATCTTTCCATGTCCATTTACTGAAGGCTGTTCTTAATTGAATGAACCATTGGCTGGCAAATCTGGTTCTCAAATTAACAAGGAACGTAGTTTCTCTTTTAAGTCAGCAATTCACAGTGCAATTTGCAGAGTGACAACAAAGTAGGAACTGATTCTTAACAGATGCTTGAAAGATCTTTTCTCAAGGGAAGGAACATAGTCTGCTGACTGGTGCAAGACTGAAATAGATCATTAGGCCTAATGGATGTGGAACTGTTTAGAATTGGCTTCGAAGTCAATTTTGGCAATCTCTTAGTCATGAATTTTTATTTCTTTCCATAGCATTGTAAACTTGACTATTTCAGTGTTACTAAATGAAAAGAGAAGTGAAATAAGGTCAGCTGATTACAAACTGATTTCAGTGGCGAGAGGGCACAAATCGATTTCCAGCACAGGAGAGGTTTCATATGGTTACTCTCTTTTGCATTAACCTTAAGAGTTCACAGAACATGTTGAGTGATCCTTTTTTTTTTTAACCATGAATCTTGGTTCGGTGAGATTTGTGAACCTCACCGATCTTGAATGAAGAGCCAAAAAGTCAGGTTGCTGAGAACAAAGATAGCAAAAACTGGACTAACTAGGCTTTAAGAACAGCCATAAAATTTACTTTTCATTGAGAGCGAAGAGAGATTATTATAAAGTCAGAATGCAAGCAGCATTACTGGAACTAATTTTTTTTCCCTAGAGTGTCCATCTATCGACCATTCGGCACTACAAACCCCCTGCTCAGAGAGTTGCAAGGCCAACTTCCGAACCTTTGCTCCAGGATGCATATGCACCGTGGGATGCTCTGGCAAACCATCACAGGTTGTGCTATGCACCGACAAGTTTCAGTGGAACTGTACCGATATTCCCAGTCAGTGCAAAGTGACATCACCCAGCACTGCCACCCCTCAAGACAAAGGTACTGGTCTTTGCTGTGATGACAGAGATGTGAGGGGAAGTCAGCTGGTTTGAAGCTCTAGCTTGGCTTTCAAATCTCTTTTGTGTCTCCGCCCCTAGTTCTCCAAGTGTTTCATTGTCTGTCTCATGTGCTGTTATTTTCTCTTTTACTGATTCTCACTCTCTTTGTTTTTCTTACTCTTTGTCTCATTATGACCCTATATCTGAACATCTCTTCCTGTCTGTCTCATTCTCTCTGTCTGCTGTCTGTCTGTCTGTCTGTCTGTCTCTCTGTCTGTCTGACTCTCGCCTTCTCTCTCTCTCTGTCTTGTACATCTCTTTCTCTCTGTCTCTTTTTCTCTTGTTGTCTCTTGAATGATTGTCTCTCTTTCTTGTCTGTATATCTTATCTGGATGTGTTGTCTGTCTGTCTTTCTGTCCCTCGTTCCCCCTCTCTGCCTCTCTCACCTACCTCTCTCTCACACATTCTTTTTCCTTCCTTCATTCTCTCTCTGTCTCTATCTGTCTGTCTATCTGTCTGTCTGTCTGCCTGTTTCTCTCTCTCTCTCTCTTTCACTCCCTCTCTCTCTCTCTCTCTCTCTCTTTCATAACTTGAATACTTCATCTGAACACCCCATTCCATTTACCCACCTCCCTATTCCCCTCATTTTCTCCCACTTCTCCCTCTCTCTCTGTTTCTCTACTCTCCTCTTGACTTTTTTTTTTTTCATTTCTCCTCCTGGCCAGCTCAACATGTGTTATCATTGTGTCGATGAAAGAGTGCCTGTTGGTATTAAGATCTGCAGTGTTCTAATGTTGATTTTTCAGTGTGAATGATATGCATTGAAATCATATGTGCATGAAAAGGACAGATATTGTAAGAGTAGGACTTGTCTTGAAACTATCAATCTACTCATGAAAAGGACAGATATTGTAAGAGTAGGACTTGTCTTGAAACTATCAATCTACTAGTCATCAATCAGTCTGTGTCTGTCTGTGTGACTGACTGTCTGTCTGTCTGTCTGTCTCTCTCTCTCTCTTCTCTCTCCTCTCTCTCTCTCCTCTCTCTCTCAGCTCCTCTCTCTCTCTCCTCTCTCCTGTCTCTCTCTCTCTCTCTCTCTCTCTCTCTCTCTCTCTCTCTCTCTCCTCTCTCCTCTCTCTGTCTGTCCTGTCTGTCTTATTATGCACAGAGAATTGATTTCAGTAGTTTTATCACCAAGAACATTTATAGATGGCAAAACAAATTGGTTTATTTGACAACATTTCTGTTTGCACTAGTATGTATCTGTATTATAAGAAGAAACTAAAGAAAATTCGCACTTTACATTCTAAGCTTTTGTTCCCCAGAAACAACTGCACCAAAGCCCGACGGATACTTATTATCCTATGCTAGCTTGATGGGCACACTTGTCGGCAGCAGTTTGTTTGGTGAGTTCTCTGAAAATGGCTGAAATCTCTGAAATAAATAACACAGGGAAGAAACACTCAGAACTGTTGTCATAGTTCCCATTTCAGTGTTTGTAATGTACTTGCTGTTTAATGTGTGTCCCCTCTCACTCCTTGCAGTTGTCTTTGTCCTCCCCCCAGCCCCTTCCTCCCCTACTTTCCTGTTTATATCCATGTGTGTTACACTACTGTTTTACCCACCCTCTTCATCTCCCCCTGCCCCCCCCCCCCCCCCCCCCCCCCCCCCCCCCCCTAGCAAGTGTCTGTGTCTCTCTCTCTCCCTTCCCATCCTCTCTTGCCTTCCAGTGTCAACGCTTAGAGTGTCAGAGGAGAGAATGTAACTTAGTCAAGGGTCTGATTACAGTTATTTCACTTAGATCTGAAGTGAATTCCAACCTCAAATCATTCAGCAATAATATTTTTGCATTAAATATGTGATTGTTTACTTCTAAAGGAATTTGCTACGGATCTGTCCCATAAGCAAATGAGTCACCATACTGAATCGGGGGAAGATCAGGGGAAAAATGTGGATCTGAAAAACCAGCAACAAAAGCAGGTTTTACACACAACACAAACACATGCATATACACACCCCCACACACAGGCACACACACCCCATCCTCCCACCCCCACCCCCACCCCCACACACATTGATTTATCTTTAATTTCTCCGGAGTTGGCAGTAAACTCGGTATGGTCAACAGAGGATGATACTTTGGGCAGCGATCATTTCCAAATCATCATACAGTTAAAGGAGCATATTGAACATGAAGAAGATGGAAATGAAGATATTATCCCAAAGTTTTCATATAAAAATGCAAATTGGTCTCTGTATGAATCGATCATGTCCAATACACATTTCCGTAGTATTGAAAATGAAGGTATAGATGCATATTATACAGAGTTTTGTCGATATGTCATACAGGCTGCCAGAAAATCTATTCCAATTTGTAAAGATGCCCAACAGTGGAAATATGTTGGTAATTCATGGTGGAATTTAGATTGTGCGATAGCTGTAGCTCCTAAAAAAAGAAGCTTATAAAGCTTGGCTGAAAGTGAGGAGGACAGATGAAAATTTCCTAGCGATGAAACATGCCAAAAATAACAGTAACAGGGTCGTTGCCCGAGCGAAAAGAATACATTTCTCAAAATTTTGTAGATCCTAAATATCAGAATCAAAGGATATCCATAAGGTTTGGAAAATGGTTAAAAAATTAAAAAATGGTTATTGCTTGCGACAGTACCAATTTAAGTTAGATAATAATGCTCTTCTATCCTCACAGGAGAAAGCTGAGGCATTCGTCAAAATATTTTCCGAAAAGAACTTGCTGTCTAGTCTCAGTCCATCTATCAGGTGTTTTAGAGAGGAGGAAGAAAAAACAAACTATCTATCAGGATCCACCACCAATCATTTCCCATTATTTTAATGCTCCTATTACATATGATGAATTTTGTGAGACATTGGAATCTTTTTCTTCATATTCAAGTGCTGTTGGCCTAGATGGTATATCCTTTCTACTGTTATACCACGTGCCTTCGCATTGGAAACATTACTGCATTCATTTTACCAAAAATGTTGGTTTAATGGAACTCTCCCTAGTATCTGGAAGAGGTCTGTTGTAGTCCCAGTTCCAAAACAAGGTAAGCCCAGGTCAGACATTGGTAGCTACAGGCCAATAGCACTGACCTCTTATGTTGGAAAGTTGTTAGAAAAGATTATCCAAAGACGTCTTTTATATTTTTGTGAAAAAGAAAGTATAATCCCAGTGAATCAAGCGGGATTTTGCAAAAGGTCGATGTACAATAGATTATTTGATGAAACTTACGAGTCAAATTAAAAAGCAGTTTGCTAGACGGACGGAAAAGTACACTTGCTACCTTTTTTTATATCAGAAAAACGTATGATAGTATCTGGCATGTTAGACTACTTTACAAATTGAAAGAAATAGGAATTTATGGAATGATGTTTCAATACTTTAAAAGTTTTTTTTAATTGCAGAGTTCCATATGTACAAGAATAGGGAAAGTTTACTCGTCTTCTCAGAGCATTGATATCAGAATTCCACAGGGTTCTGTTATAGCCCCCATGTTGTGTATTTATGATCTTCCAAAGATATTATCAAAAAGTGTGAGTTTAGTACAATATGCTCATGACATTGCTATGTGGATAAATACAATATCCGAAAGAATACTGACAAGAGAATTACGAATCATATACAGAAGATATATCAGTTTAGAGATAGATAAATTAAACAATTTATGGAAAATAACGGGCTTATTCTCTCAGGTTAAAAAACACAGTTAAAGTTTTTCAATAATGGAGACAATCCAATGTATTTGCCAAGCTTCAAATTGAATGGTTCTGAATTGCAGTACTCACAAAACATAAAATTTCTGGGTGTATTTTTTAACCCCTTTAACTTTTCTGGCATTTTTACATTGAAAGCTTGATAGCTAAAACAAGGAAATGTTCAAACTTATTGAAAATTATTTGTATTCAACCGTGGGCTCAAGATACAAAAACCTCCTCCTGCCCTAGCTGTTTCTCTAATAAGATCAAAACTAGTGTACGGACAAGAAGTTTATTTTTCAGCTCCTCAAAGTCTACTGAAAAAATTGCAAAGTATAGACAGCAAAGCTATCAAATTAGCGCTTGCTGTCCCAGTGAACACAAACACATTGAAGGTGTACAAAGAAATTGATATGCCATTACTGTCAGATCAACGTAGATTGGCTGTTGCCAGATATGTCGCAAGAAGTTTTTCAGTACCTAATTCAGTCGAAAACGAAGTGTTGATGGATTCAAATGTTGAATATTCCAAAAGAGCTCAACAGCTGGTTTATCTTTGTCCCGTTTGAAATTACACAAAAGATTCTTTTGAAAAACGCAATATTGATGTCACTTCAATCTCACCAGCTCCTGTTGTTCCCCCCCTGGTGCCTCCATGGGAACATAGACAAGCTATCTTTGATGTAGTGATGTCTGTAAAAATGATAACATTTTAACTTCTAAAGTGAGAGAAAACTTAGAAAACAAATGTTCAAATCATTTAAAAAAATTTTATGGATGGTTCTGTTTGCCAGTTAAGTGCAGGTTGAGGTTTTGTTATTCCGGCTTTAAAAGTTCAAAAAGCATACAGCCTTGGAAAAGGATTTTCTATTTTTACAGCAGAATGGTATGCTATTCTTATAGCATTACTCTTTATTTGTGATGGTAATCATTCTTTCTGCAACATTTTATTTTGTGTTGATTCTAAGGCAGTGTTAGATAGTTTGAAAGTTTGGGATGTTAAAACAAGGAAAGATGTAATCTTTTAAATAAAAGCATCTAATTAATTACTTTATTTCCACAGGAATGATAATGTCTTCTGTTGGGTCCCATCACACTGTGGTATTTATTGGAATGAAATAGCAGATAAACTAACCAGATGTGGGGTAATGGGCAATGCTGCAAAAAAAGTAATTTGAAGTTAGATATATATGAAATACATTCGTTATTGGAAAGCTGTTTTTGAATTGAGAAGTCTCCAGATAAATGTGTAATGGAAACATATCCTAGACATATTTCTAGTTTAATATACAAGATAAGTTTGAAACTCTTGAAGACCAAATATTCCCAAAATATAGCGTGTGCATGTTCTAAGCCATTATCTGGTGAGCATGTACTTTTCCATTGCCCCATTTTAAATGCTCTTTATTCAAAAGCAAACATTGGAATTTCGAAATCTAAACCGGTTCACGCTATTTCTTTCAGATCAGATTGTTGAGGTTGCAAAAATCATCTCTAAGTCTCAAATTAGCATATTTCATCATAATTATGATAGTGTAGTTTATGTTTAAATTTGTACAACATTATTTTTATCATCTTTAACCTCCCCCCCCCCCAAATTAGCACCTATTTTCATTATCAACATGATAGTTGTAGTTTAAAAGCCCCTGTACTGTTCTTCACATTATTTCTTACCTCCCCCCCCCCCCCCCCCCCCCCCCCCCTCCCCCTTCCCCCTCCCCCAACCCTCCCCTCCCCCCCCTGCCACCCCCCCCCTCCCCCCTGTAAAGTCTAATATCACCAAGTGTGAACAGATATGAATCAACAACAACAACAACCCCCCACACACATGAACGCACACACACACACACACATACACACTCACAGACAGTCTGTACCAGGGGCTTTGTTTGACATGCTTTAGATATTAGATGAAAACTGTGGTCTTACACATCAAAAAGGACATGTGCTCATAGATGTATATGGCTGGGACTAGGAGAAAAATGGGTCTTGATTTTTTTCAGTCTTTTTTTCTCCAAGTGCCAAAACAAAAAAGATGCATGAAGGTTTGAAGGGACATTTTTTGCTGTTGTTGTTTTTTTAATAAGTTATGTAGGATGGAAAGCAGACACTGCTGTCTCCTTGAGATTAATGAGTAAATGATCACCAGTGTTCAGATAATTTTACTGATTTTTTTTTCTTGAAGAAACACTTTTATCTTTTTTTTTTTTAACTAGCCCAGGAGGCAGTACTGGGTGTGGGAATCTTTGTAACCCCCTCTTTAATTGCTCCCATGTTCCCCCATTCCAGAATTGCCCCTGACCTAATTTATTCAAGCTCACCTGCACACAGTTTAAAACACCAGGTTGGACTGTAATTAAGCCAGTAGATGTGCAGGTGTATATGCTGTGAAATACATCTGTGGAGAGAGCTGACAATTCTTGGCATGAGCTGCGGAAAAGAAATCCGTTGAATGAGATTTAAAATGTATCATTACCAAGAGGAAGCAAGGCTTAAGGCTGTCAAATCAGGAAAGTTTGAGCAAGACAAAGAGAATTAGATAGTCAACAAGTGCAATGATGTGAATGTGCAAAGGCACATAATTTTTTGCATGTGTGGTTTGGGCTGCCCACTAGTGTATGCTAGCTGGATGAATATAAATTTCGTTTTTTTTCAGCTAAATCACATTGAGGAAAGGCCTACTAACAGCACTGTTTGTGTTTTTAAATGGCAAAAAAAGTGTTACTTCAGCCTTATTCATAGTTACTGATGTTCTAAGCATAGAGTCAACTCTTTGTCTAGAAGAGGAAGAGGCAGCTATTGACACAGGGATAAAACTCTCTAGAATGTTCTCCGCATAGCCACTGAATTATGAAAAATGTCTTTTTATTCATGGTTATTTGTTTTTACATGCAGTGACAATTTTTGACATCCATCTACTGTAGGTAGTCAAGCACTTGCTGACACACACTCAACAGAAGCCATTTCTGACATGACTTGTTTTTTCCCCAGTGCCTCTTTCTGATCTGACTATTACTATTTGTGCAGCGTTCTTTCTGATGGCGATGGGGTATCTGTTGTACCTACGATTTCGTTCAAAATTGTGCCCTTCAAAACGTTCAAGAGCATCAGGTAAGATTATCATTCATGCTTTGAAAATGGAAAAAAAAAAAAGAGTAAGCATTTCAGGGAAAGAATGTGTGTGCAAATATTTTCTAGACATTTATTGCTTAGCAGGAACATGAGAGATTAGCAGTCAACAATCTTTTTTTTAATTTCCTGTTTAACACTATCTCAGGATACAGACAAAAAAGTGGGTTGCCAGTTAAACCATTTGTGCTGGAATGATTGTTTTTAAAATCAGAATTATATGTATGTGCGGTGTCTGTTAAATCACTTGTCACAAACAGACGCTATAGCGTTTTCTGATGACGTAACACTTCAGTACGAATGAACGCTATCAAGGTGGCTTCATGGATTTTTCATGCGGTGGCAGCGTGATCAGTACACGGCAACAAGATATAGATAGTATCGTCAGCATTCCTTCCTTCGTTTGCCTGCACAGCGGTTTCGCAGCACACACATCACCCAATTCGCCTCAGTGGCTGATTGACCAGACCAACCCACATGACTTACTTATCTGCATAGAAACATGGCGTCTCAAACGAGTTTTTCTGTGAATGTGTCGGAGCAAAGTTGAGCCCGTCGGCAACGTTTTAGCGTTCCTGAAGTTATTAAAATGCTACAAACGGAAGGTTCAGACATTGAAGAAGAGGAGGACGAAGCTGATGAAAGTGATTCCAGTGAAAAATTTCAAGGAGAAGAGGAATTTGGCACTGACTCGTCAGTGGAGCTCAGTGATGATGAAGGTGAGGGTGGGCCACTTTGCCATGTGATCGGGGCGTTTTTGTGTGCCGCGAAAGACTGGGGATTTGAGTGAGCAAGAGTTCATTGGCTTTCCTTTATGCGACTAGCATGAAGAAGATTCAAGTTTTTTCCGATAGTGCCTCTTTTTTTGGTACTTCTGGCCTTCGTGTGTCAGCTGAGTGCCACGCTCCCATTTTTGCATTATTCCAAGTTAGCTAGTGCATAGTAGGCATGTGATTCATATATCTTATTTTATTTTCCTGGAGTGTATCTACCTATTTTTTCAACTCATTTAGTGTGTTTACTGGCTTTTTCTGCTTAATATGAAACTATGGACCCACTGACTGTGCAAGAGTGTTGTAATGCACCTGAAAAAAAGACTGGACATTTTTTCAAGCACAAGAAATCATATAAAAGTGGGACGTTTATTTAAATATTCTACTAGCACAGTTTATGAATAAAACTTTCTGAAAATGTCCTTGAGTTATCTCTTGTTTTGTATTTTTGGTGATTTTTTTTTACTAACCATAACAAATTGCCCATCCACAAGGGAAAAACAAGGGACAGAACTGTCCATCCCGAGTGAGGTAAAAAGCAACTGTAGATATCCTATCTCACAAGTATTGTGTTTTTTGTGATCATTGTTCCTCCAGATTTTTCCCAGCGACTGATCAGAGTGCTTTTTCATGCAAACCTACCACACACCGAGTTTAAAAACAAACAGCTGTACACATGTGGGAGAACTTAGCTGAAATGTAAAAATTAAGAGAGTCGTTCAGGGTAACAGATCAGGATGGATTTCAAAGGAAAACTGTGAAGCTTTTAGATAGTGACTAGAAAAGGTGTGGACTGTGATGGAGCAGGCAAGATGTGCAATATTGACCAAAGTTATCAAAGGATTGGCAAAAGAACTGGAGACTGAATTGTTGTTCACATTGCACCATTGGATCACACTGACACAGTTGGTTATATGTTGTCAGTTGTTTTAGTTTCTAGATATTTCTAGTATTTTATTTATACCGTGGTGTCTGTCTTCCTGTAATAGCAATAGATCTGGGGAAAATGTGTTTTATTCTATCGTTTGTTTGTTTCTTTTAATTTTGACAGATGAATATTTGAATAAAGATATTTCTTCAATGTGATTTTCTCACATTGTGTTATTGCTGCACATTGAAGTATGCAGCAGTGAAAGCGTACAACAAATGTTTAACTGGTGTTTTGCAGATTGTGCAATTGATTTGCGTGTGTTTGCATTGACATGTTTATTGTGTGATATCAATTTCATTACATTTAAATTTTGATTGCAGTTTATTGCATTGTTGGTGTTTGTTTCACTCTTACTCATACTTGTATTCTCATTCAGATGATGAAGCTTGTTTTAGCAACATGTGTTTATGTTCACATATTGGTGGGAGTGGGAAAGTAATGGAGTCTGGCCCACTGTGCTGGCTTAAAGGCTTAACAAATCTTCATACATTGTAAACTTGGTCTGTTACTAAAAATCTTGGTTTATATCAGATACATCTTACATGTAGAAAGCAACATGGCTGCAAATGCTGATTCTCAAACAAGTTATATGTTAGATGATATAAAAGTAATGTACACCACTGTAACAAGAAGAAAGTTTGTCAAGTGGAACTACAGTGTAGAAAATTTGTGCAGCGGAAGGTGGATATAGAGAAGGTCTCTTAGCAGCATGGCAGTTTTTACTTTCCCCAACATTGATGAGAGTGTCACTGTTCACCACTAAACCCTGAGGTCCATTGTGGTTTATTACACTAACCAACAAGTGCAGTGTTAAGGAATTTATATCACTTAAGTGACTCATCTCTTTCACGCTAACTCCTCTCATATATGTGCTTCATAGATCTTTTGCTGCCATTGTTGCAAAACTATCGTGGAACAGCCACTATCTAGTTTTGTTGCCTTCCATGTCGATGGATGTAATTCTCTAAGGTCAGATGAAGAAGATGTAGTTTGGGATAGCCCTAAAATCCACAGAGCTGAACTTCAGTGCTTTTCATAGAAACTGGTCTGCACGGAAATGAAACGCTCATCTTGAACAACAAAAAAAGAAAAAATAAACAAACAAACCAGAAAAAAGAACAGATGTGAAAAACAGCTGTTGAAAACTTTTGCAAACTATTTTTCCACATAGCATTTGTTTTTGTGTGCTGAGGATAACATTAAAAGTGGTCAAACAGTGAAAATCAGTGCAAAAAGAAGGGGCTTCTAAATGATTCTTTTGCCCAATTGTTTTCAGGATCCCCTCGTCGGAGGAGAAAGAAAAAATGGACTAGGCCATTTAATTCATACGAGGAGACTTTTGAATTGTCGTCTGAGTGCCCAGAGTCCAGTTGCGATGAAACGGAACCTGATGGAGGGTCGACTGGTGGGGCACCCTTGACCTCAGCAGACTGTAATGAGGAGACGGAACTGACCAGTGTCACTGTGCAAGACCCCAGTTCAGAGATGGATGGTGTTCAACAGAGAGGTCAGTACTTTTTGTCCTTTGATTGGGTTTTTCTTCTTTTTTTCTTTGAGTCTCTGTCGTAGTTTCTTTTGATTTCTCTCCCTGATCAAACTCTTGTCTGTCTGTCTCACTCCTTTTTTTTTTTATCTTGTATATCTGTCTGTTTTTTCTGTTTCTGCCTGCCTGTTTAGCGAATAATTCAATTGTTTCAAGTGTTTTCACTAGGTCTTATATGATGATTGCCCAGTGCAGATATGATATGTTTTTTACCAGTCTAAAATTACATGTTTTACTATGTATTTGACTGTCAGCCTTGACATCCCTTGATGCAATGACTGTTCTCTGGTTTTCTGTCTGTTTTAAGTACTGTTATGATGATAGCAAATGGATGGAAATAAAATCTTCTCTGCAAGGGGGAAAAACTCTTGAAGTATGTGTTTCTTTAACAGTGCATTCATACTAAGCCCGGCCCAACTGCTGCCATCCGCTGGCTGTAAATTGTGCACCTGACATTTTTCTTCTCACCCACAATGGGTGATAGCAATATTCATTTACATTGAACAGAGCTAGTGCCAGCCAGCTTGATTGGGAAATATTTTCTTTGTTGCACATGCACACATGCACACATGCACGCACGCATGCAGACACAGACGCATGCGCGCGCACACACACGCACGCATGCATGCATGCAGTGCACGCATGCACACACACACAACAGATGTCTGGCTGATCCATGGACTTTCAGTTTTTAAGATACTATCAGTGTATGTTCTTGATTCATGATTGAAAAAGAGAGACTCATCATCTCTGTCCAACAGAGATCAGTCATTTTTGACTTTAGTGATAGAAACTGCCACAATATCACAATCATGGAACTGTAATAGAAACTGCCACAATATCACAATCATGGAACTGTGATAGAAACTGCCAGAATCTCACAGTTCTGGAACTGTGATAGAAACTGCTGAATCTCAGTCCTGGAACTGTGATAGAAACTGCCAGAATCTCACAATCCTGAAATTATGATAGGAACTGCCAGAATCTCACAATCCTGGACTGTGATAGAAACTGCCAGATTCTGTCAATCCTGGAACTGTGATAGAAACTGCCAGAATCTCACAATCCTGGAATGTGATAGAAACTGCCAGATTCTCTCAATCCTGGACTGTGAAAGAAATTGCCAGAATCTCACAATCCTGGAACTGTGATAGAAACTGCCAGAATCTCACAATCCTGGAACTATAAAAGAAACTGCCAGATCTCTCACAATCCTGGAGTTATAATGGAACTGCCAGAATCTCACAATTCTTGACTGTAATAGAAACTGCCAGATTCTCACAGTCCTGGACTGTGATAGAAACTGCCGGATTCTCTCAATCCTGGACTGTGTTAGAAACTGCAGATTCTCTCAATCCTGGACTGTGATAGAAACTGCAAGAATCTCACAGTCCTGGACTGTGATAGAAACTGCTGGATTCTCTCAATCCTGGACTGTGATAGAAACTGCCAGATTCTCTCAATCCTGGACTGTGATAGAAACTGCCAGATTCTCACAATCCTGGACTGTATTAGAAACTGCCAGAATCTCACAATCCTGGAACTGTGATAGAAACTGCCAGATTCTCACAATCCTGGACTGTGATAGAAACTGCCAGATTCTCTCAGTCCTGGACTGTGATAGATACTGCCAGATTCTCACAATCCTGGGCTGTGATAAATACTGCCAGATTCTCTCAATCCTGGACTGTGATAGATACTGCCAGATTCTCTCAATCCTGGACTGTGATAGAAACTGCCAGATTCTCACAATCCTGGGATGTGATAGATACTGCCAGAATCTCTCAATCCTGGACTGTGATAGATACTGCCAGATTCTCTCAATCCTGGGATGTGATAGATACTGCCAGATTCTCTCAATCCTGAACTGTGATAGATACTGCCAGATTCTCTCAATCCTGGACTGTGATAGAAACTGCCAGATTCTGTCAATCCTGGACTGTGATAGAAACTGCCAGATTCTCTCAATCCTGGACTGTGATAGAAACTGCCAGAATCTCACAATCCTGGAACTGTGATAGAAAAACTGCCAGATTCTCTCAATCCTGGACTGTGATAGAAACTGCCAGATTCTCACAATCCTGGACTGCGATAGAAACTGCCAGATTCTCACAATCCTGGACTGTGATAGAAACTGCCAGATTCTCTCAGTCCTGGACTGTGATAGAAACTGCCAGATTCTCACAATCCTGGACTGTGATAGAAACTGCCAGATACTTTCAATCCTGGACTGTAATAAAAACTGCCAGATTCTCTCAATCCTGGACTGTGATAGAAACTGCCAGATTCTCTCAATCCTGAACTGCAATAGAAACTGCCAGAATCTCACAATCCCGGAACTGTGATAGAAACTGCCAGAATCTCACAATTCTGGAACTGTGATAGAAACTGCCAGATTCTCTCAATCCTGGAACTGTGATAGAAACTGCCATAATTTCACAATCATGGAACTATAAAAGAAACTGCCAGAATCTCACAATTCTGGAACTGTGATAGATGCTGCCAGAATCTCACAATCCTGGAACAGTGATAGAAACTGCCAGAATCTCACAATTCTGGAACAGTGATAGAAACTGCCAGATTCTCTCAATCCTGGACTGTGATAGAAAGTGCCAGATTCTCTCAATCCTGAAACTTCTCTATCCGTCACAGCCCATCACTCTCATTGTTCAAAATAAAGACAATGACTTTTTTCATGCAGTCTTTTTTTTATGATGCCTTCCTCATCCATATTGGTGGTGGTGGTGGTGGTGGGTGGGGGGGGGGGTGCGTGTGTGTTTTTCTGTTTGTGTGTGTGCGTGTGTTTTTGAGCGTGGGTGCAAGTGTGCATTGGTAAGGTAAGAGAGAGCATGGACACGTGTGTTTGTGTGTGTACATGCGCATGAAAGAGAGATGGAAGGCATTACAAAAATGTCCTGCTGTTGTAGTCATTTATCATCAAAACCATATTCAGAGTGCTTAGCCAAAGAGTCCAGTGTGAAAGAAAGTTTTGATTTTTCATGCAGATGTTTCTAGAGTAAAACACTGTCACTCACTCACTGTTTTTTTTCCTCATTACTTTTTAAAAGTGTCGTAAAACTGCAAGTAAGGCAGGTCTAGTTCTCTGAAACAGTGTATAGGCTTCTTTGCTTTAAGTTACTGGGATTATGTGGCTGAGAGCTAATGACTGTCTGAACATGTGTGAGTTGCTGTGTCAAGCTGACGCCAGTGGCAGTCAGCCATTGGCAGGGTTCAATGTGAACATCTGCCCGGGGCCACTTGGTGACATATACAACCATTGTCCTGTCTCAGAGACCGGCAGAGACGTAGACCAGGAGGAGAGCTGTCAAGCGTTGAAGGCCCTCATGAACAGCCGTCAGGACTTGATGGAACTGAGCAAGCGATTTGACCAGGAGTACGCCTTTGACAGGATCACCTGGCACGACGTGGCCATTGAAATGCTGGGCTGGGACCACAATGATCTTCACCACACGGAGTACAAGTAGGACCAGTCTGGGGGCATGTCAGCTGTTAGTTTTGAGGATGAAAGGAAAGACTCTTGGAAATAAGTGTTCAGGATTGGCAGCGAGTTATCCAAATGTCCAAAATACATTGAATTTGTGTCATGTTGTGTGTGCTTTTTTTTTTTTTTTTTTCTGCTAAGTAGCTCAAAAACTTTGCGGTAGATCTTCATTTTGATTTTGCAGGACTGTTTGTGGGGTCAGTATATATAAGCTTGTAAATCTGCAGTTTTCTACAAGCAAAACTGTTTGACAAAAATATGACTTTCACAAATGAAAAAGCAAAGTTAGTTGAGATGTGAGCGAATTTCTGGATGTGTTGTTTAGTGTGCAGTGACAGGTGTGTTTGTTAAAGAAAATCTGCATCTATCTATCTACATATCAATCTATGTCCATGTATCTGAATATTTCTCTGTCTCTCTCTCTGTGTCTCAAATAGATACAGGTGACAGAGATCGAAAATATAAAGAAGAAGAAAGAAATAGATATAGCATTATTATATGAGAGAGAGAGTGTGTGTGTGTGTGTGTGTGTGTGTGTGTGTGTGTCTGTGTGTGTGTCTCTGTGTGTGTCTCTGTGTGTGTCTCTGTGTGCGTCTGTGTACAGTGATAATTATTTTTTTTTTAATTAGGAGGTCAGACTCAGTGCAAAAACTCATTTCCAAATTTTCAAGGGGTCAACAAAATATTTAGGGGATCACACTTTATGACTGCTAGAAAATCCACTGAAAACCACACACATGCACAACCATACTTTGGGCCACACACATAAGTACACAGGGAAAGGGATAGAAATAGAATGGAAGAGAAGCTCATGATAAAGTTAATAAAACGCTCCAGATTATACTAAACTTTATTTATTCAGACTCATGTTCCAATGTTGGAAAGGTGTTATCAAGTAAAATGAATGAATGCAGGCACCTACAGTGGCAAGATTTTAGCAGCAAAACTTGATATGTTGGATGACCTCTTCAATTATCATCACAAAATTTCCAGTATGTGAGCCATTTCAGTCCCAGTTATTTTATATGTTTTTAAATATCTTATTGTTTGACCATATTCCAGTCACCATCCAATGATCATTGGAAGCCCAGTGATGAACAAGAGGCAAGGGATGAATATTCATGGAACCTTTGACTGTGGAGGTTGGCCACTCTTGCACTGTGTGCAGCACATTCATGTGTCCATAAAGGAGCCATTTTAATTATCTAAACTGGCCATGTTGCATAGATCACTCGATGCTTGTTCCATTTGCTGGATTATCACCCGCAAAGCACAGTTGAACTGTCATTTTTTATTCTGAAAAGGTGAATCTCATATGATTTTCCATGCCACTCGTGTTTGTCCAAATCACGTGATTGTGTGGTCCAATCATAGACTGTGTTGTCGATTTGGACGACTCATTGCTTTTCAGTAGAGTTCTTAAGCGGAAGTTGTTCATCAATTCAGAACGTTCATAAACGTTGAGGAATGTTATGTTTGTATTTACTACGACCATGGCAGATTAGAAATAAGTGCTATTGCATGACGCTCTGCTCAGAGTTTGAATGTGTACAGAAGAAAATCATTGTGTCACTGTAAATGTGGGTACATTTTAGTGACGCATGAGACTTAGTTCCTGTGTGTCAGATGGGAATTTTATGTGTCTGAGGTGCATATTTGTGCATAAGAATTATCACTGGTGTGTGTGTAATCTGTTGTTCATATAATAAACAACAGATCACACACACATACACACACACACACACACACACACACACACACACACACAAGGCTGTGTCAGGCCAATTGACATAGGCTAGGACACCAGGGCTACATCAAAATGTCGTGCTCTGCATAGTTATGCGAGGTGCATACTTATGCGGGGATTGTCTTCGGTCATGACAAGCTCCTAGCATAACATTATCAATCTCCAAAATTCCCCGAAGTCAGAATGCAGCTACCCATGTGGCGGGGTTATCAAAAATGGTCACACACGTAACGTTCTCATCCCCAGCTGATGCATTTGTACCATAGTGTTCAAGTACTTAGCTGTTTAGATGATCCCTGGAGTCTTTAGCCAGGGTACAACAACAACAACAACAACAAACAACAACACACACACACACACACACACACACACACACACACACACACACACACACACACACACACACACACACACACTCTCTCTCTCATGCACGAGCGTATATACACACACACTCACATAACACTGCTAAATTCCTCTTTCTTCTTTAATGTTTGGTCTCTATCACTTTCTGATTCATTATCTTCACGTAGTTCATCTGCTTTGCATGTACAGAGGTCTTTATGAAAGGATAGTACCTTTGTTTTAAGAAAGAGGGAAGTGGGGGGGGGGGGGGGGGGGGGGGGGGGGGGGGTCCCAAAGGGGAGGAGGGGGGGGGGGGATTTGACATGCTGTAGTGCTGCAAACAGATGTAAGTAGGTCACTGTGCAGCCAAAAACTGAATATAAAGGAGTACAGCTGTGGATGGGGGTGGGGTGGGGGGGGGGGGGGTGGTGTTGTTGGTTATGAGTTGCCATTTAACCTCTGAGCCTGTGGTTTTCATCCATTTTTCACTTTAGGGAAGGTTCAACAAGGATTTAGTGTGGATACATTATTTTACATTCGAATTTATATATATGTATTCAACTTTGACATTCGCACACTTAAAAGAAATAGACAAAACACGTATAACAAATGACCATAATTCCAGCTACATTTTTTACTTGTGATCACTATTGATTTGTTTTTTTCTGCTCCATTTTGTACACCATAGATGTCACACAGTAAATCAGCTATTGTCTGAGAACCCAGCAAATGAGAACTCTAAATCACACTAATTTGTGTGTGCGTGTGTATGTGCATGTCAAATAGAAATGAAGTATTGAATGCATTTTTCTGAGCATGTGTCTGTTTCTGTGTTGTTAATGGTTATCGGTAGACTGTCAGAGGAGATTGAAGCACTTTGTACATAGCTGCCACTTTAGCTTAACTACAATTTTTAGAATTTGTACCATTACCATTGTTTGCCAGTTGTTTAACCCCTTGTTCTCTTCTTTTGTTGTCAGGTGTCAACCCCAGAGTGGCAGCCCAGGGGCCGGCCCCATGTATCAAGTGTTGCAGGCTGCCAGAGAACAGGGGAAGGGTTTGCTGGATGTCATCAACTGCCTTCGCCGACAGAGCAAGAAACAGGGTGCTGATGGCACCATGGAAACGGAGGAGGTTTTGATGAAGTTTTGGCAAAACTGGAAGTCGAAAGAGCCAAAAACACAATGCTGATTTGTATTCATGAGATGGATTTTTCTTTTTTGTTTGTGTTTAGTATGGTCTTTTACAGAGAAATTTTAGATAAGAAAAGAACCATCTTGAATATTTTTGTTTGGAGACTTTGTAGAAATAGTTGCAGTTGTTATATATTTTTCTTTTTTTCCGTGAACGGCATTTTATCAAAATACAACCAGTCAACCAGTATTTAAAGCTGAAGGGAAACAATTTTCCCATTCCAGTTTTGACTTTGACAGATTATTTCCCTTCCCTTTTGCATTGGTGACATGGAGGCGGCACCACAAATTCACCTCAGTCTTGCCTCAATTCTGTGTTGTGATTTGAGTGTCACTTTCAGGTCAAACTGTTAGCCTTGTTGGCTATATGTCTGGGCATTGCATAGCATGGCTAGATTCTGAATCAGGGTAATATAAAGCCTCTGAAGCTACAACTTCCCTATGCCAGAACTTGAACTGCAGTCATAACACATAACCAAACCTCAAGCTAAGCTTTTTACTCCCAGTTCCAATCGTACATTCGTTTTCTGCTCCATTCTATGCATCAGAGTCATGTGACAGATCAGTTGTTGTCTGCAAACCCAGCATAGCTAGTGAGAAAGGCTGCAGCCTGACAAAACCTTTTTCTTTTCCTTGTTAAAAACATTTCCTTCTCATGTCTCTAGTTTAAGGATAAGTGTGCGAATTAATCAAACTTTGATGTAAAGATGAAGGTTAAGGATTTTTTCATGGTTTGAATTTGACTGAAATGTCGTTTACTGAAAGAGGTCTATTGTAATGCGTTTCAGTTATTGCATTCATCAGCACAGGGCTAATAGTAGAGGGGAGGTCTTGTAAACAGTGTTTGCCTAGGACGGGAACGAAAAATCAGGTTCATGATTTGAATCTCACTCCAGACTTTTTCTACTCGTTTCCACGAGACTTAAAATTAGGTGAGACGGTATCCTGAGGTTCCATGTGCAGAATGAACTTGGCACATGTAAGAGAACACACAGCAACGGAGAGCCATTCCTGTCAGTCTTATGTTGAAAACTCCACTCTGTCTGAAAGAGAGATACCATGATCAAAGGCAATATGTGCGTGCTGCACTATGCCTGCGCCTTCCAAAATCCCCACTCTGTCAGGAAATAAAGAGATGGGCAGTAAAAAAAAAAAAAGGCAGTATGTGAGTTGCACTGTATATGCACCTTCCACAGGCAGAGCTGCCTGAACTCCAATCCATTCTGTCACAAAGGGATGTACAGTGAATAAAAAGGCAATACGTGGGCTGCACTTAGTATGCATCTTCCGAAACCCACTCTGTGAGGTAAACAAAGATGTGCAGAGGAAAAAAAGGCATTATGTGGGTTACTTGTATAAGTGTGCCATCCAGAATCCACTTTGTCAGGTAAGCAAAGATGTGTGCCTGAAATCGAGACAGTACAGGATGTATTTGCTCTGTGCATGCATCTTCCACTGGGGAGAGAAGCCTGAATTTCATATTGACAAATTTGAAGTGACACTTGGACAGTAAAACACTAGGCATATTTATGGGTGAAAAATCCGTCCATCTTGGGTTTTTCTAATATTGTTCATACCTGGGACACACTACCAAAAATCAGCCCAAACAACTGAAATACTGGTGTATAGAAAAAGAACATTCCAACAATGCTTTTTACAATGACTTCAGGGAAAGCATCAGTTTCAGTTTTCTAGAGATACAAGCTTATCTTTGTCACGTGTTACATTTTCAAAAAAAAAAAAAAAAATCTCAGACATTGTTATTGAATATTGCATGAGTATTTACCACAGCTTTTATCTGCTGTGGTATTTGTTGTCAAATGTGAGAAACTGTAGAGAGTTATCATTGATTATCATTGTTATCAGATTATCTGGTGTTATGATAATGACAGTGTTCTCACATTTATGTCCATGTTATAATTCTGCCTTCTTAATAATGTTCACACATGATCATGGAAATCATATTTGTGGATGCTTCACCCCCAGGACCTGAATTGTAAATAAAATGTCTCAGATAAACATCTTCTTGCATATCTATTATTGCTAACTGAATATAAAAATGTTACTATAAGCATTTTATAATAAAGATATTTAGTCAGAATGTACATTGTCTTTAGTGTGACATTGAGATTAGCATGGCATTTGAATTGTGCAGATTTTTCTGACTCAGAATGATCATTATAGTATATTGTTTGAAGATGTAGTGACTTGTGTGTTTTCCTCAATTTTCTTCCCTGTGTTAAAACCAGGGCAAACCAAGAGATGATGAAATACAAGAACGTGGAGAGGAAGACAATCTGCTGCTGTTAGATTCAAGCTTTTTCCTGTTATTGACACAATGATCACAAATTACCACTTCAACTTGTGTGTGAGATGTTCGAGTTATATCAGCAAGAATTTTGAGAACAAAAAAAAGATATGTTTCTCTCTTCTTCTCTTTGACTCAGACACATGTGCGTGTATGCATCACACATGCATGCATGCTTGCCAGCGTGCACGCTTGCCCACACGCATACACACTCATACATGCGCATTTACTCCCATGTGCACTCACTCACACACTTAAATGCATGCGCATGTGCACACTCTCAGATGTGCAACAAGGTCAGTTAAAGTTGTGTGTCACAATCAAATGATCAGTTGAGGACAAAGCAAGAAATCGGTTGATGACAAAGCAAGGTTCTTCTTGTTTCACTGCTAAGTGTGATTTCAAAACCACAAAAATATGTTTCTGTTTTTATTCTGTATTAATAAATGTAATTGCATGCAGGACTCTGTCAGCTCAAAGTCTGCTTTTCTGCTTCCAACTTATGAATTTTGTCCATTGCTGTATTTGCATTGCCAGATCCATGCAATTCTATTCAAGATTTTTTTTAGTTGAAATTGAGAGAGACACAATGTTAGGTTTTTAAAGCATTTACTTTAATTTTGCAGATGTCTGTATTTTACCTGTCTGATTGATTTTAGGACATGGTATAAAAGTATGTACAATCTCTGAACATGAATAGAATTCCATAAATCATTGTTCATCATAAAAATGATAATTAAAATTTTCTCATTGTTCATTGACAACATGGTGAGAGGCAGAGAACAATGTTCTTGTAAGCCCTGCCATCTTGCACCCTGAGCAAGAGAATGACCACCTTTTTTTTTTTTTAAAACATAAACATGCATGTTTGGATGTTGTTGTTTTTTTAGCATGTGTCTTGCATTTGCTGATTTTATGCACATACATGTTAAATTCTGCATTTTAGTTTTATTGTTGAAGTCTTTGTGTTTTTCCTTATCCCTTTAACCATCTTTTTTTCTGCCTTGTAATAACACCCGTGTATCTATCAGTCATTTGATGTTCATATATTCTGTTAGTGTGCCTAAAAATACTGCCCGGTGAAAGCATGCATAAATTTGAACACTGGATTGTTCCCTATTTCTCTTTGTGTCTTTTCACAACCTTTGTAATATTTGTATACTTTTCTATCAAAAGTTTTATGCATGCCTCATTGTATTTGTTACTCCATTAATCTTAGTAGTATTAATCTTGTATGTATGTTTCTTTCAGTAGATTTATGCACTGTTATTTGCTGTAACAGTATCTGAATAACAGTCTATCAAAAGATAGGTACTTCTCGCTATCGATATCATTTTCTTCCTCCATAGTGTTTGTAAATGTCTGTGTCTATAAATCTTTCAGCAGATCAATATGTGTTTCTGTTTGTTGTTTATTTACAGCATTATTCAGATGCAGTGTCCGCTATTGAAGATGAAATTTACCTAAAACTTTAAACCTTTTTCTCTCTAATATTTGGAGTCCAGTTAAGGCAGTCTTGGTATCCCAATTAACCAGTTTCTAGCTGCAAATTTAGCATTCTCAACCGAAAGATTCCTATTTCCCTATAAATCTTTTTTTGGAAATGCAATGTGTTTTAACACAGATTTTCAATCTGTTTAACATTAAGATGAAAAATAGTCCCAAGTTTTGTACCCTTTTTGCAAGAAACACAGGTGTTTTTTTTTCATAAGAATATTAAAAATCAGATAGCCTTTTTTTTTTCATTGTTTCCTTTCAAAATGGCTGTTGTAAGATGTTCTGTGATTGTTGTTGGCTTTGTGGAATCCACTCCTGGCTTCAAGAGGTGGCTGTTGGCCACTCCAGTCATCCAAGAAATGATGACCTCAGTAGTATTTTGAAAATATAATCCTGTAAATCCTGAGGCAGCTGAATATACACCTGTTCATCTTTGAACGTTCAGTTTGAAATTTCTTGCAATATATGTGTTCAATTTTGTATGTGTGTGTCTGTCAGTCTAAAATAAATAGAGTGCATGTAGAATGCATTAGGAAGGGAAGGAGAGCAAAAGAGAGAGAGTTAGGGGGGGGGGGGGGGGGGGTGAGGGGGATGAGAGTTTATGAATAAAGGATTGAAGGAGAGAGATTTTTCTTGTTAACCAGTGTTAATTAATGTTATATAGTCTCTCTTTCCATTTGTTTTTGAAAAAAAATCAGTTTCACAAATTTATTTGCTTTCTGTTAAAATGGTTTATTAAATCTATCAAAGATCGATCCAACAAGAAACTGGTGTCAGTCAGTCAGGGGATTAATGTCAGTGTTTTGTACTGCATATACTACAGGTAAACCTTACATTCATGAAAAAGATTATTACTTTGAAAATGGCATTACACACACATTAGGTATACTAAAGAGTTTTGTGTGGAATACCTGTTTTGCATGATTGTTTTTCTTCATGCCTAGCTTTCATAATCTTTGTATGCGGTAATGCGTGACTGTTTATGTTTTTACGTATGTAATCTTGTGTAGAGATGCATCTGTATGTGTGTGTGTTGTATTTCAGGATTCAATGTCCATGATAAAGGTGTCATTAAGAGAAGGCTGGATTGTTTCCGCCATGCATGTGACAATTTTATTCATACAGTGTTTGTTGGTATCGTAATAAATATACGCAAATGTGAAAGAGTTGTTTGTTGAGTTTTTGTTTTATTGTTTTTTACTCTCTGTGTGTTTGACAGACATCAATTATGTATATCTCAGAGACAGCAAGAGAGAGAGAGAGGGAGAGAGAGAGAGAGTGTGTGTGCATGCGTGTGTGTGTGTGTGTGTGTGTGACTTATTTTAAGTGTATGTATTAAACTTTTAACTCTAGAGATGGAAATCCTCTGTTTTTCAACACTGGTCCACAAGAACCATTACACACAAGGGATTTGACTCTGGCTGGCAGTATTCTGTACTACCTCTGTTCAGATGATGGGGAACTATCTCTCTCCAACCCGTCCACTGTCCCGAAACAATGGTTAGCACTTCTAACCTCAAAACTCTTTTAGGACTGTGTTTAACCCGAAGTTCCACATGGAATTTGAAGACAAACCAAGTTCCATTCCAGCCTGAGGAATTCATGTTCTTCCTTATCTCGTCAATGCAGACATTCATCTTGGAGTCGAGTATGATCATTCAAAATTGCTGACGATCCACCATCAACATTTTCGCACCATTTTTATCTGCTTTGATCTTGCCTTTTTTCACAAGGACTCCACTAGCTCTCTGACTCATGTTTTTTTTTGTGTGTGTGCTGAACTTTGTATCTAAATTTCAATGATTTTAAAGAATATTTTCTGTTGGTTCCAAATCTGAAGAAGGAATAACCTCTTCTGCGTATTACTTGATGGTTCCCTCGCAGAATTCCCATAGACATCTCTGTTTACACTGCTGAGCTCACTATGTTACCCCTAGCACTTTGGTTGGTCTCTAAATGAAAGCATAAAGACTTCTTCATTCTCTCTTACTCCATATCAGCGTTGGAGACCGTAGCCTAAAACATTCTCATTCCTGATGTTTTTTTAAGTAGTACTCTTCTCTGACATCTGATGGTTTTTACAACTTTGCTTTGGTTCCCAGAATTGTTGGCATTCAAGGCAATAAGGCGGTTGATGGACTTGTCAGTCAAGAATGTTGCAAATAACGACGAGCACATTTTCTGTGATGCCTAAAGCTCAGACTTGTATGAAAGATCTCAGGCAAGCGGTCTGGAAGGCAGAGATCAGTAACAAAATCTTTCAAATCCATTTAATCCTTGTTAATTTGTTTGTTTGTTTCTTTTTTTTTTAAAGTGTTACTCCATGTGGTGTGATCTTTTGAGTTTCCAAAAAAGATAAATATTTTTGTTCTTTAGTATCTATGGAAAAAAAGAACTTTCAGCAATTTTTGTGTGTTTTAGAAAATCTGTTTTGAAGAAGTTTGTTGTTATTTCATACATCTGTGTATGGAATTGATTTTGACAATATGACCCCTGGGTCAAGAGCGATTTTTAAAAAAAGGAATAAAAATGTACAAGTATTAAAATGTTATTGTTAAAAAAGTGCGTGGTTCAGAACACTGTCATCTATAAGCCCAGAAGCTGAGATGCTGATTCTGTGATGCGGCACCCGCAGTGTACAGGAAGCAGTCAATGTCAAGTCGTCAAGAGGCAGCCCACCGTAGGAGACACTGCACTGCTGCCGAGTCATCTCGGTGGTGTTCAGTGATGCCTGTTCTGATCTGACGTAGGCCTACTTAGGACAGAAAAAGTCAACATAGGCACCATACCAAACAAGCACTATGTTTCATGAGAGAGGGGCAATAAGCACTATGTGAGGATGTAAAGGATTTTGGGTGTTACTTGATGAAAAGCTCTCCTCTCATTCCGGCAGGGAGCTATGAATGAAGCTAACACAGATGGCAGGTTTGATGGAAAAAAATAACTCTTTCCTTTCTGAGCAAAGAAACCTTTTGTGTGTGTGTTTGTATAAAGCTGTACTGAGATCCCTTTGCTGGAAATACCTTTTTGGTCCGTGTTTGAAAGTAACAATAAGGGTCCCAGGAGAGCGTTACGCTTGGAGAGCAATTCATCTGTTACCAGATGCGCTTAGACTAAAACAAGTTGCGGTGTTTAAATTCTCGGATCTTGAAACTGCATTCATTTAAGAGGAACATAAAACAAACTTTTCAGATCTTGAATAAATGACTGAAACCATGAAGATTTTCATTGACGTTTTCAGCACTGCTAACCTTTACGAGAAATGAAAAAAAAAAAAAAGTTGCTTATGCGATACTGAAACATAGCTTCAGTTTTACCTGCCAAATTGAAACATTCGATCAGACTGCATGAAGCATGCTGAAATAGTTGGGCAGTTTAATTTCATGATCTGTAGAAAACGTAGACTGCTTTGATCACGATTAAAGTAAGAAAAGTATTAATCACAGAGAAATGGCTTTCGCAAGGTACATTACCACTGCCATTGTTTCTGTGTCTGGATTCGAGCTTTAAAAAAAAAAAAAAAACAACAAAAAAAAACTTAACCCCTGAAAGTGCAAGTTTCAAGCAAACTCTGAAAAATGCAACTACGGAATGCCCCCAATTTCCACTTCCAGTGAAGCAACAATGCGAGCAATCTGAAGTGATCTATGGTTTTCACATTTTATTTCATTTGAATGTTCGAATCTCCCTGCCACACAATAGGCCTATTATTGATACTGTCAACAAGCCACCCCGATGTGTGAAAATGCATGCAGAACTCGACCATTTTCGCAATACATCATATAAGCTCCAAGCCATTAAATAAGCAATGGAAACACGAACATCCCCTATAGCAGGGGTTCTATGTCGAAAAATCATGCACTTCATGCAACATGCACCAAATTTGGCTGAGATAGATAGTTTTATGTCCTGAACGAAACCTGATTTAGAGCCACCATGAAAAATGTGTATAAACATGTTTTTTGGGCGTTTTTCAAAATGGCTGACACAAAAATTGGAATATATTTTGCATAATTGTTCATTTAATGCTACAAACACCAAAATTTGGCTGAGAAGGACAATTTCATGCCTTGAACATAATCAGATACAGGTCTGTTTAAAAAAAAAAGGGGGGGAAAATTTGTGTATTTGAGCAATTTCCAAGATGGCCGCCAGCCAAAACGGGAGTCGTATGCTGTACAGTCATTCATTTTCACCCATAACACCAAATAAGTGAAAAACAAAATAAATAAAATAAAAGTAATATTAATAAATAAAAGAATAAATAAATGAAATAAAACAAATAAATAAAGAATATAACATATGGATAAATAAATGAACAATTTTAATGGATGGTGATGATAGTAGTTATGTGTGGGTAGTCGTATGTGGGGGGGGGGGGGGGGGGGGGGGGGGGTAATGTTAGTAATGATTTGAAGAGAATGGAACTTATCAATGGGTGGTAAGACATTGTTAGGAAGGGGAAAAGAGAAGGGGGGGGCGACAGAATATGGAGGGGGGTGGAAGAGGTAACAGGGGAGGGGGTAGAGAGAGAGAAAGAATTCATATCTCTCCTCCCACGCAAGTGTATGCACGGGGTGGGGGGTGGGGTGGGTGGGTGTGAGATTCATGCAAACATTGTTGTTGGGGAACAAAAAGGGGGGGGGGGGGGGGGGGGGGGGGGGGGGGGGGGGGGGGTTGGGGAGGGGGAAGGAGAGGATATTATGGGTGAATAATGGTCAAAACAAACTAATTGTGGGGAGTTTTCACACACACACACACACATTCACACACACTATATATTTATATTGAGCAGAAAATTGGAAATGATCAATGACTTATAAATAGTGACCGTTGTCATAGGTGAAATCAGCACTATCACACACACACTCATATAAGCGCGCGTGCACACACACACACACACATATACGCACATATATACAAACACTCACCCACGTGCACACATACACACACACACAAGGGGAGTTTTGAATAAATATATAAATAATGAAAAATAAAGCTTATTGGATGATGACCATTTGATCACAACAGTGCTACAGGATGATGATCATTCTTGTTATTAAAAATTGAAAAAAAAAATGGGAACCTGATGATGGGTGATGGTTATTTGATAACAACAGTGCTACAGGATGATAATCCTTGTTGTTTCTGGAATCATAACTGTGATTAAAGGCACTGTGGGGGATGCTGATCATTGTCACAGGTGGAATGATGTGGTGGCAGTAGTATAATGATGCTGGTTGAGGGGGAGGGGGGGGTCAATGACTGATGGGTGATGATCATTAGAGATCAACAGTAATGTAGGATGGTCTTCTTCTTTGTCCACTTAGGTAGGAACCTGGAGGTATTGACGAAGGCTGCTGTATGGTGAAGGCCCTCCAGTGGTCAATAGGGCTTTCCCTTCATCGGTGTGTTGGCAGGCTAGGTCGCTGGGCTGTACTGCATGGATGATTTGAAGACTTGTCATTGTGAAATATAGTGGACATGTGATGTCTCCGTCTGGAGTGCCCTGTCCTCAGTCTCACGAAGGTCTGATCTGGGCATCTGGTAGTGTCCATCCCTCTTGTTGAAGTAGGGTGCTGCTCAAGCCATCTGCCTTTTTAGTTTTTGGTTCTCCTTGATAATACTTTTGGGACTGCTGTTCTCCTTCCTTTGCCAAATGGTCAGCTTCCTCATTGCCATTGCAGTATGAAGGTAATCATGGGATGACAGTGTTTCCCAGTGACTGATGGATGGTGAACATTGGGATCAGCAGTACTATAGGGCGAGGGTCATTTTCATGTAGGTGGAATAATGTAGCATTGGTACAATAGTGCCAGTTGGGGGAATAAAGGAAGATATCAATGACTGGTGGGTGGTGATCATTGTCATAAGTGAGATACTGTAGGATGATGGTCATTGTGATAAGTGAAATAATGTGGTGGTACTAGTATGATACTGCCAGTTCAGGAAGAGGGTGGAGGGGGGGGGGGGGGGGGGGGGGGTTACTGACTGATGGGTGATGATCATGGATCATTTGAGATCAACAGTACTGTGTATGACGATCATTGTAAGTTGGATAATGTTGTGGCATTGGTGTAATAATGGCTGGGGGGGGATGAAGGAGGTAAACAATGATTGATGGATGATGATCATTGTCATGGTGTGAGTCTAATTCACAGTAGTGTGGGATGATGGTCATTTACAAACGTGGAATAGTGTACTTGCCAGCTGGGGGAATAGAGGAAATGATCAATGACTGATGGATGATAATCATTATCATAAGTGAGATATACAGTAATACAGGATGATGATCATTGTCATAAGTGAGATAATGTGGTGGCATTGGTGTGATAATGCCAGTTGGGGGTGGAAAAAAGGAAAATGATTGATGATTGATGGATTAGTTTGAATCATACCAGCTCTTTTTCTTTCCTGCAGCCTCTCCTCCATCCCCCCTCCCCAAATTTCCCCATCCCCACCTTATTCTTATGCACACCCCATGTATACCATAGCATTCCCCCCTCCCCCAATTTCCCCATTCCACCTTATTCTTATGCACACCCCATGTATATATATATATATAGCATATCTATAACATCACATGTAGAGCATAATATATATACCCCAAACACCATCTCCCATCTCCACCATCCAGGTGTGCATACTCATAGACACATACACATGTGAACAATATCTCTCTCTATATATATATATATAATTTTTTCCCCTCATACACACCCTCAAGTGCCCCCTTCCAAGTATTTTATAAACTCATCTACCACTCTCACTTTCTTTTACACACTCTCAAGTGCCCCCTGCCAAACATAAGACTCACCTACCACCCTCTCTTTTTCTCTATCTCTGCCTCTGTTTGTCTTTTCCATCTATCTGCCTCTCTTTTTCCTCGAGGTGAAATGGGTTTGGACACTGAATTTTCCTTTTTCCCATTACACACACACACATACACACACACGTGCGCGCGGCTACGCATACGCATCTGTAAACACACACACACAATAGGCAACTTATTTAAAGAATAAGGTAAAGGATTGTACAAGTTCGCATCACAAAACAATTTAAATGATAGAATGACATTTCAAGACTATCTGAAGAGCTGTAAATTCCATAATTCACCTCTAAAGACGAAGTTTTCACTGACAAATTACGGACACGCGATCGGAAGCGGCCATTTTGACTTTCCCGCTGCGGGTCTACAAAGTCATGAAAAATTAAAGAAATAAAATAAGGCCAGCAATTTTTTTTTATAAATGTATGTATTTTTATACACGATATATCATTGTCCAACGTGTTATCATTAGAAAACAGTTTTTTTAGCTTGCATTAATTTTGCTTGATAATATTCACTGCGGGCACCTCACGCTAGAAAATCGTCTGCAATTTTGGCTCCTAAAAAAACGATTTTGAAGTGGCTTCAAATCTTAAATCAG